>JAKGSA010001572.1:0-36422 GCA_033558755.1 Philaethria dido | reverse complement strand
GATAGTGGTCGCGAGCCAGACGGAGGACGAACCTCCTACCAAAATAGCTAATAATAGCTAATAATAAAAAGCTGATAATTTTATTCAAAATAAGAAGTTACATGCTTTATTTTTTGAACGTCAAATAATTTACCACCGGTTCACTAAATTTAATGCCTCAGACCTGAGAAGAACCGGCGCAAGAAATTCAGCGGGATTTTTTTTTTATTCGTCAACGGTTTACATTTATTTATTAGTGGCAATGATACCTTTGAAACAGACTGGAGCGAGCATTTCATTCCCAAGGTGTGTTATCATTTATAAAATCACTAATTAGGTAATAACCTTTAACACACAAACGTCTTTTCACAATTTTTTTAAATTGTGAATTGGAATATTCTCGGCCGTTTTATGGGATCCTATTGTAAAAGCATACACACTGTCCCATAAAAGAATTGCGGACTCGATGCAATCGAATTACAGGAGCTGCAAGTTTAAGCCTATTCCAGCTTCAGACAGCTGTAAAAGATCGCTTTCTGTATCTCAAAATTAAGCTAATTTTTTCAATATGTTATTTATATGAATGCCTCTTCAAAGATACTCTGAGAGGCAATCAGTTTCCAAAAAAAGAATAGAAAGCCACTCTCCTCCTCAAATCTTTTATCTTTTGGCGACCTTTAGGGCCTAAGTTATAGATTGCACGAATAGCTCTGTTTCTGCAATAGAAAGATAGAATTAATAGCGGCCGTATTACCTCACAGTAAAATGCCATAGGACATCTTACTAATATTATAAATACAAAAAGTTGGTGATGTGTCTAACATGGATGGATGGATACTTGTTGGTCTCTTCAAAAAAACAACTTATGAAATGTAGGTGAGACTTTTACAGTAACATAGCTTATATACTCCTAACAACACACATAATGTAATATGTATCTAGTATTATATTCTAATACATGGAAGAGATATGTGGGTAGAACTAAAGAATGTATGTATCATACATAGAGTAATAATTAGGTCTGCTCTCGCCCAGCTAATGAATACATATCATCAGCGTTAGACAAAAGTTTTTGAGTTTTCAACTGAAAAAAGGCTCATATTTCAATAATCAACGGTCAAGCTATTTAGTACTTAGAAGTGCAAGATATAAGAGCAAAAATTCCTTAATGATCTTAACCAAATGATAGAAGTGATGAAATTCCTTTTTACTTGGATAATGTAGCCTGTAATTGAAACTATGGTCCAAGGGAGGAACTCTTTGCCAAAACACTGTTTGATGTACTGTATGGTAATGTTTGACATGTGAACTCGAATCGTGTCAAAGTTTTAAATAAGAAATTATATGTACGATTATTTTTTTTGACCTTCTCACCCTTTATCCCTGTGTTTAAAGCTTTCATTATGATGTAATACAAGAAATTTTAAAATAAAAGTAGCATAAGCTACTATTTATTACATCTGCAAGTAAAAGTCCTGCAGAATCGGGGTCCAACAATTTCAGAGACGGGGCCGGGTGAACAAACAGACAGACTGATAAAATTCAGGGGTCAAATACCTTTGGTATACCCATAGCAATATCTGATATTCATATAGGTGCATGAAGTTGCAATGCATGAAGCCTAAGTCGTGGCAGAGGCACAAGTGTGTGACTGTAAACGCAAACTAGTTGTGTCTCGCTGATTCCTACTCCAGGAAATGTAAAATTTAGTATTTTCGGCTCTTTCTTGGGTTTGGTATCAAGACAAAGCGCGGCGTTGAGTTCCGCCACTCACCACGTAATGCCTGTACCTGGCAAAAAGAGTGCCGGAACGGAATGTTGAAAGAGAATGGAGTTTCTTACCACCAGATTCTCTGGTTCTTCTGCCTACCCCGCCATGTGCGGGATGAAGCAGCGTGAAGTTAAAAAAATAAAAAAAAAGTTAAAGCGGTCACTTTAACATTAAGTACAGACTACTTAAAATACTATTTTGAATAGAATAATAACCTTATACCTCTAGACATACATTGTTTTCATACTTGCTAATGGTGCCAAATCAAACTAGAGTTTTAACCGGATTAATCGTGTATATTTTAGTATTTGAGGTAATCTGGGCCTGTGACCACGGACTACTGTAAAGTGTTCGATACATGGGGTTTTCTGAAATGTGTTTTCGATTACCAAAATATAGGCGATTAATCTGGTTGAAATATTTTCATTTAAAATGTGTAACATTTCTAAAATCAAATATCTTGTGAATTATGAAATTTTTAGATAGATCGTTAGAATTAGATATAATACAGATATAAGATAGGAAATATTGTTTAATTATAAAAGGAAACGAGTATAGATGAAATTTTGAATCCAGATTAAACGCCTGTCGTGGCGCAGAGGCAAAAACGTGCGACTGTAAACGCGACAGGTTGTGTGTTCGATTCCAACTCCAGGAAATGAAATATTTCATTTCCTAGGTTTGGTAGCAAGGCAAAGCGCGGCGTTGAGTTCCGCCACTCAGCACGCAATGCCTCAATTCGGCGGAAAATAGGAAACGGAGTGTCTTAACACTAGGTTCCCCCTCTGCCTACCGTGCTATATGCGGGATACAGCGTGAAGATATGAATGTATGTATGTATGTATAAAAGGAAACTAATGTCAGGGTTAGTTCAGTAATGAAATGCTTATAATAATAGATTTCAAAAGGTAGAAGGTTATTCATGTTTTTTATGTGTTACAGCATAACTTTTTACTGGATGAACCAATTTTGATAGAAATTTTTTATATAATAGGTAATGTTTCTAATGTTGGTCCCAATCAAATTTCGTTAAGTTTCAACCAGTTCAAATGAATAGTTTTTGAGTTATTCGTAATAAATTTAGTTTTTAGTGCATTTTATTTAAAGTTGGTTTTCTTTCTTGTTAAAATTTTCATTACATTCAAAATATATTTATACACGTAAAGCTTCATAGCGCATGAAATATTAAAATCAGTTTCCACGGAGATAAAAATTGTTTATTTTTTAAATATTTCATAAAAGTTGCCATCCTATGAATTATTCATTATGATCTTAATTACTTTGGTTCGAAAATTAAATTAAACCAAATTATAATTGTACGACATATTTCAACAGTGAAACAAGAAAAATTATAAAAATTATAATATTTAATGTAAGTATATAATATTGGGTACATTTTTTTAGCTTCACGCTGTATCCCGCACATAGCAGAGTAGGTAGAGGGAACCAGAGAATCTAGTGTTAAGATGCTACGTTCTCTTTTGATATTTTCTTTCTACGCTGTATTGATGTGGTGTGGTTTGCATTTATTTAATTGAGCTTTGTGATCGTAGGTTCGAATTTTATTCGTCCGAAATTTCTTAACATTTGTTTTCCTTCTGGGTATCTTTTCTATCCTGAAAGTTCGCTGCTTGCCTATGTCCAATTCTAGAATAGTTATTCTACGAGTTTGACACCGGTCTATCCATGCATTTGTCCATAACATTTAATTTTTAACACTAAACGATATTATCATCAACAATTGACTATATCGTAAAATTTTTATATTTATAAATGAATGTTTGTTTGTCATCGATGAACTCAAAAACTATTATTATATAATATATATAATTATATGTATTTTTCCACGGAGAAGGTTTCTATAATAAGCTTATTGATGTCACTCGCCATCAGGCGGAGCTGCAGAGTAGCGACTTCTGCCCCGTTCAACCGATATATGTAAAATACTAAGTCATTATTGATAATGTAGTATGGTTAGGTGGTAGGAGGTTCGTCCTCCGACTGGCTCGCGACCACTATCATGTCAAAGACGAACCGCCAAATATCTAATGATGTGTTCCGGTTCGATGGCATGTAAGCCAGATTTTCCTCTTTCCCACCCATCCTTTCCCCAAAATGTGGTGGTTCTGATAGTGGACTACTACATTGTCCCCCCTTCCATCAGTATCCTCTAGGTTGGCAACGCATCTACAACATCTCTGGTGTTGTAGATGTCTATGGGCGAAGGTAACCACTTACCATCAGGTGGTCCTTCTACTCGTTTGCCGTCCGTTATCAATAAAAAAAATAAAAAATGTTTTAACTTAATTTTAAGTTGAAACTTATACACTAAAAGTTCCAGTTATATGTTTAAATATCATGACATGGTCAGTAATTTCATGAGATCGTCAATTCTGTGATATGACCACAGCATATCAATTGTGTGATCTCATCAGTCAAGTTTTTTTTACTTTGTTGCTTTTAAAATCAAATACTAAACAGCCAGGAGTGTTAATTGTCTATATTTTATGAACGGTAATTTGTGTAAAAAGCCTAATTATCGTTAATAATATAAAAATATTTTTCATTTTCACAGAAATTCTTAGAAAATTATTACTGTCCTTAGATGTAATTTTATAGCAAAATGTTACCATTGTACTGTAAGCCTAATATCTATAACCATTATCATTATATTATTACGTGAAATAAAAACTTTGGGCTCCTTTTTATGAAAATCGTCCAGATGGCAAGTATGAAATTGCTTGACAAGAAATGAAGAAAACTATATTTTCTTATACTTATCCATTAGAAAAGTACACTGAACTAAACTATTCTTAACTATTCCGCCACTCAACACGCAATGTCTCAATTTGGCGGAACGTGGGGAACGGAAATGTTGAAAGAGAATGGAGTGTCTTAACACTAGGTTCTCTGGTTCCTTCTGCCTAATGCTATAAGCGGGATAAAGCGTGAAGTAAAAACAAGAAAAAAAAAACTAAACTAAACTATCATGTGTTTGACATTTGACTGAAGGGATGTACGCAACAAGTATTTGTAAAGCAACGTGTATTCAATATTAAATTCAATATATTCTTAAGCCTTTTTAAAAAAAGGAGGAAATTCTCAATTCGACTGTATTTTTTTTATTCGCATAACTTTTTACTGAGCGATTTTGATGATTACTTATTTATTTGATAGTGCGTCTTGTGTGGTCCAATTTCAATATAGTTAAGTTCTGACAAGTAGTTTTGGAGTTATTTGTAATATTTATATTAATAATTAACTTTTTATAATCATAATTTAACTTTTTGTGAGTTTTCCTTAAAAGTGGTTTACTTTTTTGCTAAAACTTTAATTATAACATAAAAAAAATGTAACATTCAAACATCACATCAGTGTCAAAAGTTTCTCTTGCAATTTTTCCAAAAGTAATTTGTTGTACGATGTGATTAGTAACATTTACTGAATTGTTCGCGACGGTTTTACGAATCGTCGGCCATTTAACAAAATTGTGCGTTCGCCCCCCGAGGCCGAGTTGTTACGGCTAAGTGTTTCTCCCGAGTGGTGAAAAAAGAACTTTTTTTTGTTTTTTTTCCCTCGATTTTAGCATTTCTCATTACGTACCGTTGTACAGTAATCACTTTGAAAGTTTCATTTTATAGGTCTGAGACTTAATATAATTGGTTTAGTGCTTTTTTGCTTTTGTTTTATTGTGGTAGGCGTTACTCTTTTTTATATTTTTAAAGTGTTATTTACACTTTTTTAGAAAAAAAAAACATTTTCCAAGTGAAGTTCCAAGTGGTATTAACGCTTTAAAAATGTATTAAGAATGTCTCACTTGGTAAAAGTCAAATATTTTTAGAAATCTTATAAAAAGTTAAACATAGCTCACTACGTCCTACGAAAATGTTCGTTGAATGTCCGTGTATACACACGTATGGATTAGTGGTCACAAAGCTTGGACGATTTCTAACATTCCGTTCTTTGCTCTCCGCCCAAATTCAAGGTATTGCATATAAAGTGGCGGAACTTATTACTATAATCATTATCAAAATTGTGCCTCTGACTAAGAATGGAACCCACAATCGCTTTTACAAAGTCTGTCCCACTGCGTCGTGAGGGTTTTTAATTTTTTGCTAGAAATGCAAATACTAAATTTTATATTTCCTGGAGTGGGAATCGAACCCACAACCTGTCGCGTTTACAGTCGCACGCATGTGCCTCTGCGCCACGACAGGCATCTTTAAATTGAGTTTAAATTACAATATCTCTAAGTTGACAAAGTTTAGGGGGTGGAATATCTTAACGCTAGGTCTTTTAGCCTATGGTATTGTAAACAATTAAATATACTAAAGAAAATTGAAAATGAAATATTTATTGAAATACATAAAAGCTATTTGTAAAAGTCAGCTAAACTCTAGAGACAAATACGCAATAAAGCCTCGACTCCAAAACCGGATTATGACGCGACCCGTGTCAAATTGACAGTCGCTGTCAGATGACATATGTCACGCTGACACTCGCTAACACCATGGATCTTCATTGGTACATTGCCATATAAAAGTGAAATGACAAATTGGGTATCCACAGATAAATAAGGTCAGGTGTTTTAAAAAATAAATGCTTGGCAAATGACAGCTATATATACATTTAAAGTTTTTTTCTGTATTCGAAGTATTAAAATATTTTTTTTTGAATGTCAAATTATTTACCGCCGTTTTATTAAAGTTAATGCTCCAGTTCAGAACCGACTGAAGGACCAGCATAAGAAGCTCAGAATTACTTTTTTTCAAGTCCACAAATTTACAATTATTTATTAGTGGCCAGGCTGATATTTTTTTATATTATTATTTAAATACTACATCATATAACATAACTAAAATAAGAAAATTTACCATAGATATTGCAATTTTTTTTATTAGACAAATCACTCTAAAAATTTTTACAAATTTTTGTTCTAAGCTCTACTACTACATACAAACACTGAGCTTTGACTCCTATAAGATTATGACACGACCCATGTCATTTTCGTAACAACTCGGATGGCATATGTGTCGTAAAGGGTACGGTGAACTATAAATATTTTTAAATTTAGGTAAAATAATCATAACTATACTTTAAGTGATAGAGAATGAAATAAAAATAAAGAATTATAATATTATTCGACGGAGAGAGAGTCTTTGACACTGGTAAGTGTAAGTCATGTGTTCTATGCTGGAAATTCTATACGTCTCATACTCTTTAAATGTTTCTGTTACCGAAGCTAAATATTTGTAATGATCATTCGTTTGGCAAGAATGAATGCTATCTAATAAATATTTTTACTCTGACTTTTCTAAACAGTACGACGGTTTCTCTTCCACTGTATTTTTTTTTTTTTTTGTGTGTATTGTACAATTCACTTATACTAAGTGAAACAATTTTTGTAGTTCTATTTTTATATTATAGTGTTTCAACACGACTCCAACAAAATTAAGTTTAGAATAAGTTTTTGAGATATTCGGTAATAATATTACTGTTTTAGTGTATGCATTTCCAAGTAGACTTTCTTTTTTTGTTAATTTTTTTTTTTTTTTTTTTTTGTACCACGCATTTGTGGCAACAAGGCACACGGTATTCACCTGATGGTTAGTGGTTACTGTGGCCTATGGATTTGCTGGTAACACCAGGCATCACACTTTACGCGTTGCCGACCCTTCACCAATTGTGTCTTTCTCAATCACACGTGACGCCATCGTGGCGCAGTAGTTATATTTCAGATAATACATCATGTGAGTTATATTTTCCCTCAGGAGCATGCTTCTCCATTTAAAATATTTATTTGACTTTTGCTAAGTAAGTCAATCAACAAACATCATATTTTGTCCAATCTCTAATCCTCTAGTGTTTTAAAGGATTTCAAATTAAGTTGTAAATTGAAACATTTAAAATTCATTGCCGTTTTAATAGCCTCGCCAAATAACTCATTTTACACGATATTCGTGTAACTACGGTAATGTATATTATAATATTTTGTTGTTGAATTTTGTCCTTAACAAGGCAAAACGCGGCGTTAAGTTCCGCCACTCAACACGCAATGCCTCAATCTGGCGGAAAGTGGGGAACGGATTTGTTGAAAGAGAACGGAGTGTCTTAACACTAGGTTCTCAGGTTCCCTTTGCCTACCCTGCTATATGCGGGATACAGCGTGAAGCTAAAAAAATAATAATAACAAACCACAATATCAAAGTTAAAGAGACGTACAATATGGAAATTTAAACCGAAAAAACTTGTTTCAACAGAAAACCCTTTTGAAATTAAACTTCACATTCGTCCTTTAATTATCACAAACTATGAACTAATAAGACCGTACATGCTTAATGTTTTTGTAAATACGGTTTTTTACTATGCTGTTAGATACGTAGTCTTGCATCCCATTCTTTCTCTATGTTTTGAAAAAGATGATTTTTTTTTATCCCGCACTTTGCAGGGAAGCAGAGGGAATATCAGAACCTTATGTTCAGGCACTCTGTTCTTTTAAAATTCCCGTTCCTCACTTTTTGCCGAATTTGACCATTATGTGATGAGTAGCGGAACTCAATGTCGCTTTTTGTCTTGTAACCAGAGCTAAGAAATGAATTTTGAAGAAAATAAATAATAATTAATATTAATATCGATTCCGACTCCAGGAAATGAAAATACTAATTTCATTTCCTGGAGTCGGAATCGAGCCCACAACCTGGAAAGTCTTTTTAGCAGAGTTGGAAGAGACGATATGGATGTGGTATTGCTGCCGGTGATTGCGGAACATCAGCGTATATATACGTTGCACATATCTCTTAACAATGCAATGCTGGTGCCGAAGCTAAACTAAGCTATAGGATACAATAAAAGGTTTCGCATATACCAACTTTACGCTTTATCTAGCATAGCAGGGAAGTCGGACAGAACCTAGTGTTAAGACACTCCGGTCGCCGGTTTCCACTCAAATTCAAGACATTGCGTATTGAGTAGTGAAGTTAAACGCTGCACTTTGTTTTACCTGAGCGAAGAAATAGTCTCTAGGACCCAAACCAACCACGTGTAATGGCCAACCTTGTCCTATGGCGCCATTATATAAAATTCCGTGTAAAGTGTTTTGACACTCAGTTCTCTCTGTCTACCCTGGTATACGGGATAAAGCTTGAAAATTTCTTTTAAGGAGTAAAAAATAATTAAATCCATCCATCTTAACCAGACACAGACGCAATAATATAAAATATTCAAAATGAATTCACAGAGGTCTCTTTTTGACAGTCAACGATGTAGACAGTAATTTGGTATTCTAATTTAAAACATTTGAGTGATTTATTTGATTTCTTTAATCCCAGATTTTTTGTGTAATATTCGTATTATGTTCATTTTATTTGGTACAAGTACTTTTTAAGTTATGAGAATTTTTGATTATGGGGTTATTTTTTTGGGGGGTCCGCCGCCTTGTGGAAAGCCAGTTGCCAAGCTGGTCTAATTTGGCCCGTTCAGATGAAACCTTCGGGTTTACACTCTCAGCCCGTTGACCTCACTGCCCTGATAATTATTTTAGGTAAACTAGTGTCCCCGTAAATGCGTTAATAAAGCATTGCGTAGTGCCGTATATGTCACTTTATATAAACATGGATGTCAAACCATGTTAGTATGTACATTTATTTTATTAATTTTATATACTTTTTATGCGTTATTAAAAAAAAACATTAGCATTCTGCACTCTTTCTCTATATAAACTATAAATGTGCCAAAATTCATGCTCCTCCGTCCGCGTAATTTTCGTAAAAAGGAATCCAAAGTTTTTGCTTCACGTATTTATATATAGATATATACGTATGACCAACGATATACGTCAAATCATTATAATTTTAACCGACTTTAAATGAGTGGGAGGTTCATAATTTGACTGTATTTTTATGTGTGTTACCGCAGGACTTTTTACTGGAAGAACCAATTCTGATAATACTTGTTTTTATATTACAGCTACTTCATCAGCTTCTGATGTATTGGATTTAAATTTTGTTAAGATTAAGCAGTTTTTGAGTTATTCGTACTCGCAATAATTGTACTTTTAGTGCATTTAATTGAAGGTTTATTTTTTTTAATTCTAACTAGTTGGAAATGATTAATTTCCTTATTTTTTTTGATATACATAATCTATTTTTTTTAATTTCTTTTTTTTTAAATTCACACTGTATCCTACATATAGCAGGGCAGGCAGAAGAACCTGAGAACCTAGTGTTAAGACACTCCGTTCTCTTACAACAATTCCGTTCCCCACTTTCCACCAAATTGAGGCATTGCGTGATATTCACCCTATATATAAAGCAATCTTATTGCTTTTATATTTAATTTAAAAAACATATACAACTCGACTTATCAACCTATTCACCAAGTACAATTATGACGAATCTTATACCCTTAGTCAAATCAAAATGAGAAATGCAGAGGAGTTCCATAAATTTATAGTTAATTCTATTTATATGTAACTGGCGTCTAATTTACAGGAACGTTTCAGAATACTCAACAAAATGTTTGAAATTCCAACACTGTTAACGTTACGAGCTGTATAATTTAAATACCTTTATTGTAGCTGTTATTTTTAGTAGAAATAATGTTTAAGATAGAAAAGATAGAGAGAGAGAGAGAGTACAGTAGTATACAAGTAAAATAGAAATGAAATGAGATAGAAATATATCATAAACGAAATATAATTCAGTGACATCATTATGTTAATAAATTGGATATAATCCAGATCCAGATCTTAACTAAGCTAGCACTAGCTATCACATAAGAAAGAATCATCAAAATCGGTCCACTAAGCAAAAAATAATGCGGTAACACACAAAAAAGAAATACATTTTTTACGAATTGATAACCTCTACTTTTTCAAGTCAATTATTTGTAACTCCATTTCCTTCAATAATTAATAACAATCCTAAGAAATACAGCCTGACCAACTAATGCATGTATTTTAGTTCTTAAAACATAAATACTTTATTAACAACATAAAATGCAAGATAAAATCAAAGCAATAAGCATACAAGGCAAAGCGCGGCGTTGAGTTCTGCCACTCAGTACGCAATGCCTCCATTCGGCGGAAAGTGGGGAACGGAATTGTTGTAAGAGAACGGAGTGTCTTAACACTAGGTTCTCAGATTCCCTCTGCCTACCCCGCTATATGCGGAATGCAGCGTGAAGTTAAAAAAAAAACAACACAAAAATATATTGACATAAATTTTGTAAGTAAAATCCTCAAATCTCATTTCAAGGGGAAAGAGACAATCTTATTAAACGCAAGAAAGATACCGACAATTTGAAATATTGCATTTCCTCAGAAACCGGCTTGAGGTGGAAAAATTGCATTCTTTAAAGAGTTTTCAAATATCATACTTGTTGAAGTCCTGAGTTGCTATTTTCTTCTCTTGAAGAACAAACAAACTAATCTTTTGCATTTATGTGAATTTTTATAATACTTATCGTTATACTAAGGTTAAATTAAGCAGAATACTTATAAATTGTAGCCTTTGTGGTATTGTCATATATAAACTATATAACTGTAGAACGCCTGTCGTGATGCAGAGGTAAAAGCGTGCGAATGTAAACGCCACAGGTTGTGGGTTCGATTCCCACTCCAAGAAATGGATTTTTTCATGTCCTGGGTTTGGTAACGAGGCAAAGCGCGTCGATGAGTTCCGCCACTCAGCACGTAATGCCTCAATTCGGCGGAAATTGGGGAGCGGAGTGTCTTAACACTCGGTTCCCTCTGCCTACCCTGCTATATGCGGGATACAGCGTGAAGCTATGAATGGATGAATGAACTGTAAAGTTTCATCTAAATCTGTTTACCATTTACTGTGTAAACGAGCACTTCAAAAAAGAGGAGGTTACCAATTCGACTGTATTTTTTCTGTGTGTTACCGTATTAAATTTTACTGGGTGATTCTTTTTTGTAAGATAGGTAATGTTTCTGGTGTCGTCCTAGTTAAATTTAGCTTAGATCTGATAAGTAATTTTTGAGTTACTCGTAATATTTTTTTTCTTATATTGATTGTCTTTCATGATTCTGGAAACAATTACAAATATTTACGCATACGATCAAAATATAAATCAACGAAATCCAGAAACCATCAGATAAATCAACCAACTATCTATTTCTCTAAATATACCACAATAACTTAGAAAATAATAATAAATTCCAAAACATTCTTAACATTCGAGCCATGAACAAATGGTAAAAGGAACATGATATACTCATAAGAAAATGATATTTTGCTAAAAGAATGTTACTTTGCGTGATATTACTTATAAACATATACACATACATATATAGAGTGCTTTGTAAGATGATTTTCTATTTAATCCGAGGCTTAGCGGTTTAGCTTTTAAGAAAATTCTAGGACAATATATTGGTTTATACTATTCTATTCAACAATGATAAGATGAAGGAAAAGTATATGATAGTAAATATGTAAGTAAAAAACTTTATTTCCAAAACACACTGCTTCCAAAATAATAATAATAACAATAAAGAAAAAACACAACAAGTACAATAAAATATTAATTCTAATGTATAATATATTTATTCCAGTTTCAGTATGGGATGTTAGAGAAAACCTAGTGTTAAGACACTCCGTTCTCCACTTTCTGCTAAAAATCGAGACGTTACGAATTGTGCTGCGGAACTAATGGCAGCACTTTGTTTTATATTGATTGGGAATTAAGTATATTTAAATTATTTTTATCTTTATGACAGAGGAAAAATGATAAAAATATGTGTACTCAATCCCCCGAGTGGGCATCGAACCCACAACTATACTATAGCAATGTAATATATAAAAAAAGACCAGCTTCACGCTATATCTCGCATAACAAGGAAGTCCGAGAGTGTCAAGAAACTGTTCGCCGAGATAAGTGGCAGAAATCACCGCCGCCTTCGTCTTACCAAAGACGGGTCATAAGAATAATTTAAATATAATCATACCCTAAGTGGGAATCGAATCCAACCAATTGATTACAGGTAAACACTAAACCATTGCGCTATGATGCTCTCACAAAAAATAGTATCTTTTTGATACATAATACAAAAGGCCTTTTCATTATTCATACCACAACTTATGTCTAAAAAATATATTATAGATAGTAATAATGGATTGATAGGTCACGAAGTGCGTCTCGTTATTTCCCAAGGAAACCATTTGCAAGTGATATACGACATAATACTGAAGAGTGAGTGTTCCATAAATGTACTATGAATATTGTGCGGTGATTTTGATTTTAGAGTCAAAAAATATATATTTTCAGGTCGCTCTGGTACGATAAAGTGCGGCGTTTAGTTTCGCCATTTAACAAGTAATGTTTTGAGTTCAGGTGGGAAGTAGAAAACACTAGGTTCTCTGTGACTGTCCTTCTATAGCCAATAAAACATGAAAATAATATAATGAGCTCTTTGATTTTCCTGATTTTTAGTATTCGGTAAAACATTTTTACAGTAGTCCTTCGTCACGTTGATACAATTATTACATCAAACTACCGCCAACGATTACTTAGTCGCCTCGCGTACTGATCTGGATTCTTATAATGAGCTGACTGTATCTGGCCATCTAGTGTGGATAACAATATTATATTTTAGAATGGTTATATTAAGACATAAAAGAAAAACTTTCGGCCACTTCTTATGAAAAATATGCAGAACAATTTTCCCACATAGCAAGCAGAGTAGTCAGAGAGAACCTCGAGTCAAGACTCCCGCCAGATTTCCGTCCGTATTCAAGACATTGCGTGTTAAGTGGCGAAACTCAACGCCGCGCTGTGTCTTAATTTTTATTATACTTATAGTGTGATTTCAAAGAACATGTTAAATATTAGTTTTAACCAATATATTAAATTATGAATTGATTAAAAAGAAAATTGACTTCACACAAAATGCATTAAAAAGTAAAATTATTACGAATAACTCAAAAACTACTCATCAATTTTTAACTAAATATAAATGGGACTACATCTGAAGCTCTATTTATGATATAAACAAGAATCATCAAAACTGATTCACTCATAAAAACAGAATTTACTTTTTTTTTTTTAACTTCACGCTGTATCCCGCATATAGCAGGGTAGGCAGAGGGAACCAGAGAACCTAGTGTTAAGACACTCCATTCTCTTTCAATAATTCTGTTCCCCACTTTCCGCCGAATTGAGGCATTGCGTGTTGAGTGGCGGAACTCAACGCCGCGCTTTGCCTTGTTACCAAACTCAAGAAAATGAAAATACTAAATTTTACATTTCCTGGAGTGGGAATCGAATCCACAACCTGTCACGTTTACAGTCGCACGCTTGTGCCTCTGCGCCACGACATGCGTTAAATAACAAATACAATTGAAATACAATCGAATAAGGAACCTCTTTTTATAGAAGTCGGTTATAAAAAGTACACTCACGTTATAAAAATACCAAGTGTCCAACGAATAATATTTTCGCTTTGTACAATTTGAAATCGTTTCTACAATATATTTTAAATTTCTTGAAATCCAGGAAAATTCTTCTCAAAGGAGCTTTGGTGCAGCTTATACGAGTATTATAATATGAAAAGCAACACAAGTATAATCAAGTAATTTATATATTTTAGAGAGATATTCCTTTATTTTCCCTTATTTTCTTTATTATTATGTATGTATGTGTATACTTTATATTAGGCTTCAGTATTATTATGACCTATTGTGGCGCAGAGACACAAGCATGCGATAACAAGCTTGCAACAATGCCAGGTTCGATTGCCACTCAAGAAAGTTTAAGGTTTTAGTATTTTTTTCATTTCTAGGATTTGGTAGCAAAGGCAAATCACCGGCACCAGTCACCACTCGGCTACACAATCTCTCTCAATTCGGCGGAAGAGTGAACAGAGTATATGTAACACTGGGTTCTCAGGTTTCCCTCTGCCTGCACCCCTGCCTTATTACGAATTTACGGCTAAAAGAAAATAAAGGTATATAAAATTTCTAAAATTCAAAAATCTGCAAGGATGGATGGATGTTTGTTACTATTTCACACAAAAACTACTGAACAAATTTAGATAAAACCTTCATTAGCTTGTAATGATATAGCTTATACATTAGAATAACACATACTACAATTCAAAATTTGGTTGGTGAGGAGGTTCGTCCTCCGTCTGGCTCGCGACCACTATCGCATATCCCAAAGAACAGACCGCCAAATATCTTATGATGTGTTCGGTTCGATGGCATAACGCCAGGTTTTCCCATTCCACCATCCTTTCCCCAAAATGTGGTGGTTCCGAGAACGGAATATTACATTGTCCTCCTCTTCCATCTGTATCCTCTAGGTTGGCAACGCATCTACAACATCTCGGTGTTGTAGATGTTCTATCAAACGAAAGACAACACTTACCATCAGGTGGTCCTTCGCTCATTGCCATCCGTTATCATAAAAAGAATTTTCTGTAATATGACCTATGATCATAACGTAACAGTAAGTATCTAATATATTTTTATTATTTTCATTGATTTGCTCTGATACGACAAAGTGCGGGGTTGAGTTATGCTTCGCAACGTGCAATGTCTTAAATGAAGTGATATACGCGTTGCTAAGGCAACCCATACTTTACGCATTAACGTACGTATCAATCTAGTCCCCATTAATATTATAAATGTGAGTAAAACTTTGTTTGTTACATTTTCGCACAAAAACTACTGAACCGATTATCATGAAACTTTGTACACATATTTTTATAGGTATTAAAAAAGACGTAGGCTACTTTTTATTCATTTTTTTTTAATTAAAAAAAACTACACACCAAATAGATTTAATTTATTCTAGATTTTCCAAAATTCTTTATCAAAACATTGGAAAATCTAGCTACTTCAAAGCCTTTAAATTATCGCATATACGCACTATACGCTGTAGTATATAATATGGACTGCCATTGACCACAAGCGAAGCCGTGGGTAACAGCTAGTGTTATATATTTGGTGAAACGTAACCGCTAGTGTATTCGTAGATGAAAAATGTCAGCGTTGGTACGTGAATAGCACTAATATGGCTTTATGTGGTTGACAGATCCCGTAGAATCGGATGCTGGCTTTAAATCCGTCGGAATGTTTTATTTTCCTGAAGCGCACTGGATTTGTGGGTTTTTATTTTGAAGTATATTTTTTAAAAGATTTACACAATATATGATGTTGTGTTTGGTTCGAATACTGCTTGAGGTCATTGTAGCGCAGTGGAACAGTGTCGGCTTGTAAACGCGATTGATTGTGAAATCGATTTCTTTTTGAAGGAATTATTATAATTTAAATTATTTTTATTTCTTTGCTGTGTTAAGACAAAGTGCGGCGTTGAATTCCGCCACATAACGCGCAATATTTCGATTTCAGGTGGAATGTGGTGAGCGGATCTTACATATCGCGGATATCTTGACATCATGTTCATCTTCTCTATGACTAGGGTCGCCATGCAGGAAATAGCTTACAGCTCAGAAAAATTATCATAAGTTAGCTATGAGTCTAGCTTTCGGGCTAGATAATTGTTTTAATGGTTCGAAAATGACTGGAGAATCAATAGAATTGGTTTGTCATATTATTATGTTACCTTTGCTCACATATTGCATAGTAAGAAGAAAAAATAATTATAATATTTTTTTCTACATAGTTCTCATCATCAGTCTTTTCATCTTGGGCTTACTAAATTCGTAGAATATAATTATTGAAGGGTTAATTTTTAAAGGAGTTAATTAAGCCTACACTTGGCTCCAAGATCCAAGGCACTGTTCCTCTTCCTACAATATATTGGATAAGTAAAGTACTTCTACTGCAAGTAGTTTCTAAAAGTAAAAGCATGATATACAAAAAAGGAAGTATTTTTTATTGATAACGGACGGCAAACGAGCAGAAGGACCTGATGGTAAGTGGTTTACCTTCGCCATAGACATCTACAACTCCCAGAGATGTTGTAGATGCGTTATAACCTAGAGGATACTGATGGAAGGGGGGACAATGTAGTAGTCACTATCAGAACCACCACATTTTGGGGGGAAAGGATGGGTGGGAAAGGGAAAATCTGGCTTACATGCCATCCGAACCGGAACACATCATTAGATATTTGGCGGTTCGTCTTTGACATGATAGTGGTCGCGAGCCCCAGTCGGAGGACGAACCTCCTACCACCTAACAAAGTAGTTATTCTTTAAATTAATATACTATGAACCGAGTTCAAAAGTTACACTTATGATAGTCCTTAAAGTTAAAAAGTTAAAACTAAAAACTACTTAAGTTGTAATTCAACTTGTGTTCAAAATGAGTCTCTTTATTGAATATGAATTGTTCGCAATATTTTAAGATATTATTATCTCGGTGCACCTTCTGAATAAAGATCTCCACTTTTCTCGCTGTGACATTTGTCTAGTCTTCCACTCTCATGTTGTTTTAACATGAGACTGGAAGAATGGGTTGCAGGTATGTATACTTATATATACTTGTACATTACTAGTTATATACCGTGGCTTGGCTTGCGTGAACTATATACTTAAAATCCCGTTTCTTCCTATCTTCGTAGGTATTTCGAGTAATCCTTAAAAAGCTGTAGCTACACTTCCCAAGAAGCCTACTCGCCAAATTTTGGCTTTCTATGACCCGTTATAATCAAAATCACTTTCACAAGCACTTTCGAATTGTCAATTTACAAAAGATGTCAGTCGTGTCAGTCCTAACAGAAGCTACCACCGGCTCGGACGGCAGTTCTGCTGAGAAGAGCCGTTATTCTGCTTGTGCGCTGTCTATCAGTTACTGAGTAAAGTAAGTGTTTTACCGACATATAAGAACTCCTTCAAATTATATCAGAATATTTTTTAAAAATTGCAATAGTTCAGACAACAAGTTTCATTATAATAGTTTCTGTTCGGAAGATTACATATTCAAATTATTAACATTCATCCGCTCTAATAAGACAAAGGGCGGCGCTAAGTTCCGCCACTTAACTCTTGACACTAAATTCTCTTTAACTGCCATTGAATGCAAAATAAAGCATAAACTTTTAAAACCAATATTGTTTTATCGGTTTCATTTCACCAATAAATTTTCATTTAGCAAAAGTCGAATGGATGACATGGAGGTCCTATATCACGTGATGGAACTAGAAATCAATTAGTTTACACAGCTACGATCGTTTTACTTCCTAGTACTATTACTCCAAGCTGTATCCCGCACATAGCAGGGGCCTACCCTGCTATGTGACCCTGTGAGAGGGAACCAGAGAACCTAGTGTTAAGACACTCCGTTCTTCCAACATTTCCTTTCCCCACTCTCCGCCGAATTAATACATTGCGTGCTGAGTGACGGAACTCAACGCCGCGCTTTGCCTTGTTACCAGAGCGAGGAAATCAAAATACTAAATATTACTTAATATTTTCATTTCCTGTAGTGGGAATCGAACCCACAACCTGTTGCGTTTACAGTCGCACGCTTGTGCCTTTGCGCCACGACAAGTCAGGACAGGACAGTTCTACTTGTCAGATATTAAATAATGTGACCTAAATCTATTATTCAAATCTCGCATTTTTTCCCTCTTTTAGACGATTCGAGGCGATTGTGTGAAACATTGCCGACATACGATAAATTGGGTTTAGAGCAAAATTTATTTTTGCGTTGAAAATCGTGTTTTTATAGCTCTTTCGCTTGCTTTTTGTGTGTGGGTTTGTTTGAATTTTGAAAATTAATAAGATTTTAACAACTACATCCGAAGTACTAAATATCATATAAAAAGTTTTACATAAAAAGACAGTTGAATTGGGAACCTCCTCTTTCTTTTGAAGTCAGTTAAAAAGGCAGCTATTTTCTCACACTATAATTCACATAGCAGGGTAGTCAAAGAGTACTCAGGGTCAAGACTCTCTGTTTGCTGCATTCCTCCCACATTCGAGATATTTCACCTTAAGTGGCGAAAGTCAACGCGGCGTTTGTCTTACCAGAGCAATAGCAATGATTTAAATATTTCCTCGAGTGAGAATCGAAACCATAACCCATTGCATTTACAATCAGACGCTGTTCCACTGCGCCATGATATCGACATGATGATTTTTTTATGTAGTACATAAGTGATGATTCTTAGAAAACTTCATAAGTATCTTTGTTTAAACGCCTGTCCTAGCGCAGCGGCACAAGTGTGCGACTGTAAAGCGACAGGTTGTGGGTTCGATTCCCACTCCAGGAAATGAGTATTTTAATTTTCTGGGTTTGGTAACACAAGGTAAAGCGCGGCGTTGAGTTCACACGCCACTCAACACGCAATGCCTCAATTGGCCCGGAAAGTGGGGAATAGATTTGTTGAAAGAGAACGGGTGTCGTAACACTAGTTTTCTCAGGATTCCCTCTGCCTACCCTGCTATGCAGATTTTTAAATAAGATTAATACACCAAGGACAGACCCATAGCAAAGCGTAGAACTAAACATTTCAAATATAAATCAAATATTTCCTTCTAGCATGATATAAAAAATCATTATTTATTTCGTCGACGCGAGATTGTAACTCGACGTCATAAATCAAAGTTATAATCTTTTGTACAATGTTTAACAATTTAGGCGCTAATAAAGACATTTTAACTTGTAGAGTGCATGTTGAGAGAGATATATACATAAATAATGATTTGGAATACCACAGTTGTTCAGTGGAGGAATTTTCTAGTTTACTTCTCTTCTTAACGCCTGTCGTGGCGCAGAGAGGCCTAAGCGATGCAGACTACTGAAACACCCGATAGGTTGTGGTTTCGATTCCCACTCAGGAAATGGAATTTTCATTATTAAAAAATTTATATTAATCAAACATTTAAATAAAATACGTTGAAAAGTTAAATTGTTACAAATAAATCAAAAAGTATGTTAATTCAAATTTCAGAATTCGGATTCAGGTTTCCACCTAACACACACACACACTCAAGACACACACACACACACACACACACACACACACACACACACACACACACACACACACACACACACACACACACACACACACACACACACACACACACACACACACACACACACACACACGGCAAGGATTACTAATCAATATAGTTATTCTTTGTTTTTCTATTTTTGTTTCATGTTGCATATATACTCGTATATTTTTGTTATGTAATTGTAAACTAAACAGGGAAGTCACTAATTCCTATAACACGGTGTATACGTATTTTTAGGAGTTAGTAAGCCCTTAAATGTAATATTTTTATGGTCAATAAAGGAATTTATTTATTAAAAAAAAAAAAAAGCCTAAATTGGAACTACATGGTTTGCCAGTAAAAAACAATATGCAGTAAGAAAATAAAATAATGATCGATTTGAGAACCTCTTTTTTGAAGTCGGTTATAAAAAATAAAAATAACTTTTATATGAATCGTAAAGAATTTCTTGTAATATAATTAAATAAGACTTTTTGAATGCTACAGAGATGTTGAAACAAATAGAAATATTAATTTTAGAAACTCTTTTTTAGAAACTTTTTCGTTTTTATTAACTTTGGTTAGTAATTTCGTATGTAACGACTTATAAGTACATTTAAGCTTTTTTAAAATCTAGATACCCTATGAAAAAAACTCTATAAGTCATCGTGGCACAGTGGAACAGTGTATGACTGTAAATGCGATTGGTATGGGTTTGATTCCCGCTCGGAGGAATATATATTTAAATTATTTTCATTCCGTTTTGGCAGGGAGCAAAATATCCAAATTCCGAGGGCGAAAATGACAAACGAATTAATGTGACATTAGATTCTCTCTGACTAAACTGGTATGTGGGATAAAATGTGAAACGGCTGTTTTTCAGTATAAATTGAATAAATGTACTCAGGTAGTTTTAAGGTACGTCAGGGGATGAATGATGAAAAGAATAGTAAGAATATATATAGGAAGCAGGAGTGAGCGGCATGAGAGGTAGAGACCTCGTTTGACCTTCAGAACACAGTATCCAATGATATTGGAAGAAGGTCGTCAAATGCACGTCAAACCCTCTTTTTCTCCGTGCCAGAGAAAAGGAGGGTCAAACGCTACAGTCTCTGAATACTTACTTTACACATGTTAAAGAGGTTAATAATGACCTTCAGGGGCATAATAATACCTTTCAAGGGTATATAAGAAGAAGTTAATGACTGTGGATAAGGCGAATAAAGTATGCAGGGACCGTAGCGTTTGGCACTCCGTTCTCTCATTTCACCTCTAAGGATAAAGCGTGAAGCGCAGAAGTTAGTAATGAAGAATTTTCTTTTTATCTAAACACTTAAAATACATTTATAATACATTTTTTTTTAACTTCACGCTGTATCCCACATATAAAAGTGTGAGCAGGGAACCTGAGAGACCTAGTGTTAAAGATACTCTGTTCTCTTTCAACAATTCCGTTCCATACATATTAAAAGTTATATTAGGAGGTAGGAGGTTCGTCCTCCGTCTGGCTCGCGACCACTATCATGTCAAAGACGAACCGCCAAATATCTAATGATGTGTTCGGTTCGATGGCATATAAGCCAAGATTTTCCCACTTTTCCCACTCATCCCCTTTCCCAAAATGTGGTGGTTCTGATAGTGGACTACTACATTGTCCCAGCTCCATCAGTATCCTCTGGGTTGGCAACGCGTCTACAACATCTCTGGTGTTGTAGATGTTCATGAAACGAAAGAAAGGTAACCACTTACCATCAGGTGGTCCTTCTGCTCGTTGCCGTCCGTTATCAATAAAAAAAAAAAAAACATATTACATATTGTATTAATATAATACATATTACATTAAATCCTAGTTCAATTTAATTTGATATACAAATAAAGAGTTCATTTATTTCTATGTGTATATTTCATCTTCAATCAAGCGATCGCATCGTGTTTGATACGCGGGATGTTTACTTAGTGGACCGGAAATTACTGCAGAAAGTTTTATAACGGTTCCGATTTCCGATGTTTTTATTGAGTTTTCTTTTTTTCGTTTTTAAGGGATATTTAGTTGCTGGCTTTTGACCTAATCTGGCAAGTTTTTACATAAGTAGGAATATTGTAATTTAAATTAGGTAAATGTAATATTTGCAATTTCAAGAACTGAAGAAAATCTACCCTTTTTTGAAAACGTATATTTTTTTTACGTAGCGGTATTCGAAACCATGACTCTTGCAATGCGTCCAAGTGACCCCAGCTGAGTCGATTTTTTTTTATTATACTATTATAATAACAATAAACAGCAGCATCTCCACGCTCTATTTCGCATATTAGGACAGAGTGAATTATCGATATTGATCGATACTAGAATGATACACTCCGTTCACCGTTTTCCTCCCCAATTCTAGATGTCGCGTTTTAAGCGGGAAATAAGAGTTATATTCTTGGTATATCGCAAACGTGGCATTAAGGTAAGAAAAAATCACTAGTAATATATCCTAATAACTTATTAAAGTATATTTATTATTCTATATTCTATAAATATATTTATCCTTGATGTGTCTAAAAGATAAATTTCAAAGAAGCACTTTAATACTTTGAGTGGAATTTTTTAGAACTAGCCTTTTTAAAACAAAACATGTTACTTAGAAGAAGTGAACTAATAAATCAAAGGCTTTTCACGTGAGGTGTCAAAAGTGGAAATGTTAACACATTTTAATAACAGTTTCAGAGTAGCAGTAGCAGTAGTTATAGAGAACCTAGTGTCTAGACACTCCGTTTCCTTTCAACTAAACAAGAGTGTCGAAATTCAACGTCGCTTTCTGTTACAACAAAGGGAAATGAAAATAAATAGTATGAAAACGTAGTGTGAAGAGACTCCGTTCCGTGATTACCGCACGAAGTCAAAAAGTAAGTGACGGAACTCAACACCGCGTTTTATCTTCGCAGAGTGGGGAAAAAACATAAATTAAAACAAGTAAGCCAGGTTTTCGCACCCATCCTTTCCCCAAAATGTGGTGGTTCCGATAGCGGACTACTACATTGTCCTCCACTTCCATCTGTATTCTCTAGGTTGGCAACGCATCTACAATATCTCTGGTGTTGTAGGTGTCTATGGGCGAAGGCAACCACTTACCATCAGGTGGTCCTTCTGCTCGTTTGCCATCCGTTATCCATAAAAAAAAAGTGACACAATTGAATAACATCTGATTATACAAAACTCGATGGTTATAGGTTCAATGTCAGTTTAGGGAAATTATTATTATTTTAAAAAATTACCGCAATTCTATGCGCAATGGCTCCTTTTTAAGAGTAAAGTATAAAAGGGAGTGTTTCAATGTTAGATTATCTCTCTCTACCTTGCTATGCAGGAAAAAAAGCGTGAAGCTATTTTGTTCCTACGTGATTTTAGCAATAGTTAAGATTTGATTTAAAAAAGATTATCAATATTCGAGGAAATGTACTAAAAAAGTAAAATTATTACGAATAACTCATAAACTTACATGTTTGTTGTAAGTTTATGTATGTTTAGTATATTTTGGCAAGACCACAGATCGATCCAGACCAACGAAATATCAAAATCAGTTCACCGAGTAAATAGTTATGTAAACACACACAAAAAATACATTTCACACTTCTTTCTTTTTGGAGTCAGTTAAAAATCTATTAATGCAATCGATACGATAGAACGCTTTCGTCCTTTAACGGATATTGAAGATCAATCTTCTACCATACAGACAGTCAATATTTATCTTTACTCAAAATGTCTTTACAATATAGTTTTAATTAAAGCAATGTAAACTAAAGTCGTGGAATACTAGTTAAGTTACCTTTCTTTGTCTAATATAAATATATCTTTTTAATCTTTATCAGTTAGATTTTTTTTTAGTTACAATCTTCCGATTTTATATGAAATGTAATGAAAAGTTTTAACGAAAAAACTTTCTAAAAATATAATTCAAAAAGTACTTTTTAGATCTTAGCTAAATTTAAATAAAATTACATAATTAAAAAAGAATCATCAATATTTGTTCACCAAGTAAAAAGTTCTGTGATAACACCCATAAAAGAATTTAATCCAATAGGAATTGTTTGTATGACAGTGGCAAATCAAATATAATAATAAAGTTCATATAAATATTTAAAATTTTCATTAAACAAAATAAATATGGGCTCGTCCGGGATTTGAACCCGGGACCTCTCGCACCCTAAGCGAAAATCATACCCCTAGACCAACGAGCCGCTTGGAGGAACTGTCGAAAATTGATGATTCAAGTAAATAACTACGAGTATTTTTTTCTTTATTTCATGCTTTTTTTGCTATGCAGGGTAGTCAGTGAGGATCTAGTAGATCAAGACACTCTACTTTCCTTCAGAATTCTAACTCTCCAGAGCGAAGTTAGGAAAATAATTAAAATATTACCATTCCCACGTGTGGAAATCGAACCCACAATCACTCGCGTTTACAGTTAGACGTTGTACCACAGGACCATAAATGCAAAAGTAAGTTATTTCTCAGTTTCACGTTTTTTTTCGTTTACAAGGGACCAGATTTCAAAGCGTATAAGTATACGTGGCGGAACTAAATTCCAGTTTGCCAGTCTTAAGTTACTAGTGCGGAAAATGAGAATTATTTGAGTAGAGTGATGAGTGAAATCGATCCTACTACCACTGGCGTTTACAATTTGACGCTGTCCCACTACACCATGGTGGCGTATTATGTTATTATCTATACTTATTTTATTATGGTATTATATCATATCTACATAAGTAAAATAAATTATACTTTATTCAATTGATATGATAATGTCATAAATGTGTATTGAGGTATGTCGTAAACGCGACAGGTTGCGGGTTCGATTCCCACTCCAGGAAATTAAAATATTAATTAATATTTAGTATTTTCATTTCCTCCATTTAGTGATAAGGCAAAGTGTGGCGTTGAGTCCTGGCCGTCAGCAGGCAATGCCTCAATTCAGTAGAAGTGTTTTGATTGTTGAAAGAGAACGGAGTGTCTTAACACTAGGTTCTCAGGTTCTCCCTGGCTACCCTACTATGTGTGGGATACAGCGTGAAGCTAAAAAAACATTTTTATGACATTATTTTATTTGGCACACGACACTGATTGTAAAAGCTTGTGATATGGTTCCATTTATATATACTAATTAATTTAATTTAAATTTTGTTAAGATCTGATGAGCAGTTTTTGAGTTATTCGTAATATTGTTACATTTCAGATTAATCGCGTATATTTTAGCATTCGGAAATACATTTTTGGAAACCCGATGTTTCGAACACTTTACAGTAGTCCGTAGTCACAAGTAGTCTACCTTAAATATACGTGATTAATCTGGTTAAAACAGTTTCATTTAATATGTGTAGAAATCGCGAAAATCAAAGAGCTAATCAAATTATTGTGTTTCGTTTCTGTTTAAACCTTTATTATTAACCTTTTAAAAAAAAAATATTTTTTTTAATTTCAATCTTAAAACGGCAAAAGGCTGAATAGTGCTTAAGATGTTTACTGAGCATAATTTAATTTTATAATGTAAGGCCCTTAGTATTCCCTTGAGAACATTTTTGTTTGGATTGCCATCAAAAGATACTGTGAAAGCAGCTCCACGCTTTTCAAAGACATAAATTAGTATGAAGATATTTTGTGACTAACTATATAATAACTCAAATCCGGTAGAAAGCGCAAAAAAGAGTTTTAAGACACTCTGAGAAGAGTATAAATATTGGCAAACATAAAATAGTGCCTAAGTAAGTAAATAAACGCCTGTCAAGGTGCAGAGCAGCAGCAGCTTGTGGGTTCGATTTCCACTCCAGGAAATAAAATTTTTCAATTCCTGGGTTTGGCAAGGCAAAGCGCGGCGTTGAGTTCCGCCACTCAGCATGCAATGCCTCGATTCGGTGGAAGGTGGGGAACGGAGTGTCTTGACACTAGGTTCCCTCTGCCTACCCTACTATATGCGGGATACAGCGTGAAACTATGTATGTATGTATGTATGTATGTATACAATAAAATATATCCTTTAACATAACTGTTATCCACACAAAAACAACCTATTACATATATTAACACAATATTTATAAAAAGATTAGTAATATATCGAATACCAAATAAGAAAGATAACTACAAAACAGTTCACCAATATTTGTCGACCAGATGTAAGTAATCAAACGTGAGTTACGATTGTATTAAGACTCAATCATACTCGTATAGCTGGGTTCTTGCCAAAATGTAAGGGAAACTAGCTGTCTGGGAAGAAATGAAAGAAAATGCTAGGCTTTTAGACTGTAATAATTGTTAAGTGTCTAATAATGTTTGAGGCTTCATAAAAAACACCTATCGTGGCGCAGAGGCACAAGCGAGCGACTGTAAACGCGACAGGTTGTGGGTTCGATTCTCACTCCAGGAAATGTAAAATTTAGTATTTTCATTTCTTAGGTTTGGTAACAAGACAAAGCGCGGCGTTGAGTTCCGCCACCCACGCAATGCCTCAATTCGGCGGAAAGTGGGGAACGAAATTGTTGAAAGAGAATGGAGTGTCTTAACAATGGGTTCTCTGGTTCCCTCTGCCTACCCTGCTATATGCGGGTTACAGCGTGAAGTTAAAGAAAAAAAGAATTTTGTCTTTTTTCATGAGAAAATAAGCGTATATTATGTATATGTTCACGTATCCATCTATATATATAAAACGCTTGTACTACTGAGAGACAGATAAAGTACAGACAAAACTACTGACTGATGAAAGCTGGAATTTGGTTAATTTAGATGCCAAATTTCAGCTTACAGTATAATATTTTTTTTAGCCTGTAGGCATCTCTCTGACTACCCCGCTAGGGATAAGCGTGAAGTTAAGTAAGTAAGTAAGCCTGTAGGCGAGCGATGAGAGATTTCTAGAAATTTCTACAAAAACTGAAAACGGGATACATTATAATTTGGTTAGGCAGAAAGAGGAGCTGGGACATTGGAGGTGAGCGTTTCTATATCTTAATGAAACAATTTCAATACGGAATCACGAGATTTCGATCACGTAAAGTTGGATTTCCAAAAATCTATTTCCGAATACTAAAATATACGCGATTAATCCGGTTAAAATAATTTTATTTATTATGTGTATAAGTCAATTTAGTCAATTCTGTGAGAACTCTCGACAAATTAAACTATGTGTTGCTCTGTAAAACAAAGAAACGACATTTAAAGTTACTTTGTCGATCTCTTTTCATTACTTAACATAATCTTCATTTCACTTTTATTTTTATCACTGTAAATCTGGACGCCATTTTTATGTCTCTTACACCAAATCTTTATTTTCCTGCAACCACTCAGCTTCATCTATCTGAATCAACATCAACAATAGTAAAGCAAGGCCCAAATTCGAAACTACTAAAGAAAGGAATTCAATGGTATTTCCTTACATGTGTACAAATCAAATTGCTAAAATCAAAGTTCTTATTAGTTTTTATTGATTGTTACTCTATATATTTGTTTTTCTTTACTCATCTCTAGCACTTTGCTAACTGTGTGGAGAGGGCGCAGTGACAAATTACTTCGTTCTCTCATTCCGGATATATTGCGTATTGGGTGATGAATGATATAAGCGAAGACGCTAATAGGTCATCATGGCGCAGTGAGACAATGTTTTACTGTAAGCAAAATTGGTTGTAGGTTCAATTCCTATACGAATATTACTATTGTTTAAATTATTTTCATTTCTCTGCATTACTGAAAAAAGCGCGGCGTTGAGTTCCGTCACATAACTATCAATGTTTTGATTATAATCTATAGATGACAAATGGTTTGTTTTCACACTACATTCTCTGTGATTTCTCTGTTATGTGGGTAAAAAAAACTTGTTACTTTTTTTTAAATTCACGCTATATCCCACATATAGCAGGGTAGGCAGAGGAAACCTTAGAACCTAGTGTTAAGACACTCCGTTCCCGTTCCGTTCCGTAATTAGGTTAAAAGCATTAGGCGCCTGCCTTTAAGATAATGACAGTGCAGTGTCAAATTGTATTTACGTACGTATGCTAACCATATAATACTGATAGAATTTGAATCGGTGAGTGCAGAAACAACGTAAGTCACAAAAAATGCAAAAATTCGTAACCGATTTAAACTAGCTTAGAAAGCTAATTTATACACTTTTTGCTTACTTTTTTCTTACTTACGTTCTTTCTGCACTTACCGATTCAATTACAGTTCTATAGAAATCAAATATTCCTAAATATGAGTAATACATTGGAGTTTGGAATTTGTACGCGGTAGAGATATAGATAGATAACTTACTGGACCGTAAGCAAGTTCTTTGGTCCTTCCTATATCTCTCTATAACCTATTAAAAGATCTCGGCCTTTCTAGATTTATTTCTAGATTTTTATTATCAGTTTATTTTTACCACGCACTAGTAGGATTTTTTTAATTTAGTTAGTTAGAGAGAGAGGAGCGCGTACAGTGGAGGTGAACGTTAATGCGTTTTAAAGGGACCCGTTAAAACTACACGTTGGATCGTAAGTCCCAAGCGCTCTCCAAACTCCTCTCTCTGCCATGCGATGGGCATCTGCACGTTAATCCATGGATTGCTAAGGAGTTTCTTCTCTTCTCTAATAAATACGTATAATTTAGGCAAATTTTCTCAAAATCATCGTCATTCTGATTTACGAGCAATATAACTGTAAAGTTTCATCTAGATCTGTTCAGTAGTTTTTGCGTGAAAGAACAAGACACAGTCATACTCATACATCTTATATTTACTCAAAATTATTGATATATTTAGTTTTTTGATAACGGACGGCAAACGAGCAGAAGGACCACCTGATGGTAAGTGGTTACCTTCGCCCATAGCCATCTACAACACCAGAGATGTTGTAGATGCGTTGCCAACCTAGAGGATACTGATGAAAGGGGGGACAATGTAGTAGTCCACTATCAGAACCACCACATTTTGGGGAAAGGATGGGTGGGAAAGGGGAAAGTCTGGCTTACATGCCATAGAACCGGAACACATCATTAGATATTTGGCGGTTCGTCTTTGACATGATAGTGGTCGCGAGCCAGTCGGAGGACGAACCTCCTACCTCCTACCACCTTAGTTATACATACTCAACTTATATTTTATATAAAAACCTTGCGTTACTAAATAACTGGCTGATATTGTACAGGCGAAACTAGTGCACATAGATTCAAGCTGTATACCGCACAAAGTAGGGTAGACAGTGCACATAGGAAGCTGAAACTTGGCTTGAGGAGTATAGAGGAGCCAACAAGAGGATTTTTGGAAATTGTACGAAAAAAGACAAATCTAGTCTTTAAAGATATAAAGAAAAATGAATAACAAGCAGTTAAAATATATTTTGTTTCATGATATAAATTTCGTACAAGCAAAAACAAGCAAGAGGTGCATAAATTTTGGAAATATTCCCTCATAGACCTAAATATGCTACAGAAAAAAGGATTACCATAAGTAAAATGACCATTTCGCGAATATATAGGTATAATGAATATTCAATAATTTATTAGATGTTTCATTAAACGCTAATTGACTAATTAATAATAAGCTTGGATATATTCCAGTACTTGCTTTAGGGAAAATGTTAACCTACATTTTACTTATTACTGTGACTTACCTACTGTGTATTTAGAATATTATTCTAACTTGTTTTAAGTGCAGCGTTGAGTTACGCGATTTAACAGGCAATGCCTGAAATTTAGATGGAATGCGGCAAACGGAGTGTCTTGACAGGTTCTCTTTGATTATTCTGTTATGTGGTACAAAGCGTGAAGTTGCTTATTTTAAGTAATGCATAAGTTACTTTTTTTGGAATTGTTGAAATAAGATGTAACGAAAAACCGTCACGAAAAAGAGATACATATATAAGCCTGCACGAGACAGTGAGATAGTATGACATTTGTGTAGTATTTGCTATTATTTGTTACAAAAAAAGGAAATAATAAAAAATAAATAAATTGTAATAAAATATGAATTTGATAGTTATTTCTAAATTTTGGTACCTTCGTTTCGCTTGATAATCATATAAAAATATAAATGTTGATAAAAACCCGAAAATTGTGACATTGTTGATTTATACTCTTCCGCTATTAAAAATTGTTAAGGTTGTGGGTTCGATTCCCACTCCAGGAAATGCAAAGCGCGGCATTGAGCTCCGCCACTCAACCCGCAATTCGGCGGAAAGTGGGGAACGGAATAGTTGAAAGAGAATGGAGTGTTTTAACACTAGGTTGGCTCCCTCTGCTTACCCCGCTATATGCGGGATACAGCGTGAAGTTAAAAAAAAAACGCTATTAAAAATCATCTCTATGACTATAGACATAAAAAAAATACGGAAAAAGCAGTTTCTTAGCAGGATAGTCAAAAGTAAACCGAGTAGTATTATAAGATTGGCCGCTTTCCATTCAAATTTGAGACATTCCCTCAATCATGGCGGAACTAAACGCCGACATATTAAGCCGATAGCCGATAAACTGCAAGAAGCTCACTGAGATACGGACAGACCACTAACAGCAGTGGAACGCCAAATCCAAAATGAAGCATATTATTTGTTTAGTGCGCAGTCAATATCGAGTGTATAGATATAACAGCTACTCGCAGTTCAAACATAAAACCTAATCTAATTTCAGCTTATACAATATTGGAAAATGTATCTAGTTACGTTTGTTACGATAATAAACAGGTAATTGGTTTTAATCGAATTATATATATCTCGATTCTTTTAATTATCGATTAATGATTTTGATTTTGGACAGCGTCTGACTGTAAATAATGATAGGCTGTGGGTTCGATTTCCACTTGAATTTTCTATATTGTAATACTTTGTACCCCTTTTTACGATAATTACGCGGACGTGACATGAAACTTGGCACAATTATAGTTTATATAGTGCAGAAGTGCAGAATGCTAATATTTTTTTTAAATAATGCATAAAAAGTATATTAAATTAATAAAATCATTGTTACACACACTACCATGGTTTGACATCCATGTTTATACAAGGTGACGTATTCATTACTAAGAAGACCGCGCGTTGGTAACGCGTTAACGGGGACACTAGTGATTATAAGAAAGCTACTTCACGCTTTATCTCGCATAGGGTGTCAGAGTGAACTTAGTGTGAAAACACCCCGACCGCCACTTTCCGTCCAAATTGAAGGTATTATCTATCACGTGGCGGAACTCAACGCCGATATATTACCCCAGTATATCATATATAGTGATTAAATGAAATCCACTGATTACAAAAAGACCACTAACAGCAGTGGAATATAAATCAAAATGAAGCATATTATTTGTTTAGTGCGCAGTCAATATCGAGTGTATCGATATAACAGCTACTCGCAGTTCAAACATAAAACCTAATCTAATTTCAGCTTATACAATATTGGAAAATGTATCTAGTTACGTTTGTTACTATTATAAACAGCTGATTGGTTGAAATCGATTTAAAAACTTATATCGATTTTTTATAATTATCGATTACACTTTCTAACCGATTTTCAAAGGTGGACTATATTTTTAATATATGTTTATAAATATTGTGTGAACAATTTTGATGAGGGGATTCTTCTTTGTTTTTTTATATAATAGTGCTTCTGATGTGATATAGTTTCGATCTGATGGGTAGTTTTGGAGTTATTTTGTAATAATTTTACTTTTAATGCAGTTTATTTGAAGTTGTTTTTTTCTTTTTTTTTGTCTTGATTATAAAGGTAAGAATGTATTTAGTCTCATTGTTTCCCTTTTTTCTACCAACGAAAGAAAACTCTGGAGTGCCCAAAAGTAATCTTTAAACAAAAAAGAAGCCACGATTTTGGGTTCCACTTAATATAACAGATTTTAGATTGAGAAAAATTTAAGTTAGAAAAATATATTTTTACTTACCCATATTTATTTAATTCTGTACCAGGCACGTATAAATTGATAAGAAGACATTCAAACATATATTTTTTTGCATTAAAAGCATTAAGTTTAAGTGAATACGTGACTAAATGAAAAAATTCCAGCAAATTACGCGTGCGACATGCCACCACCACCTGCACCTGCACCTGCCACGATACGCTATGGTTAAGGGGTTCCATTCCCACTCAGGAAATGAAAATATTAAATAACGCGTTTAGTATTTTCATTTCTAGGTATCTATTAACAAAACAGCTCGGCACGCAATACACTCCAATCCGACGGAAAGTGGGGAAGCAGATTGTTCAAAGATAATGGAATGTCTTAACACTAGGTTCTCAGAGTTCCCCACTGCCTACCCTGCTATATGCGGGATACAGCGTGAAGCTAAACACAAAAACTATTTAAATAACATAACAATAGAACTTATAGATATACCTAACTTAAACTTAAGACAAAAATATGTACTTTTATCAAGTTATTCACGCCTAGAATGGACATAATAAATTAACATTCCACAATTGTGCAGATTTAAATTTCGTCTTTACCTCATTTGGTCCTAACTACTCTCTTCAGAGGCGTATTGTATAAATTTGTGGAATACAAAGTAGCATAAATAAGTAAGAGAAGATTAAACTTTTATCGCATCCATAAAAGTAAGTAATAAACACACGAGAAAGGATGCTTTGTTAAATAGAAAAAAAGAAAAAGAATAGTAATATAGTGTAGATTTTCCCCAAATAAAGAACCGACTTCAAAGAAAATACTTAAAGTACAATTATTACGAATAACTCAGAAACTTCACACAAATTATGTATTATATAGATACAATTTATGATTATACACACATAATCACTTAACAATTGCAAATTTTATATTTTAGGCGTTTTTAGTTTAAATTTTTATCTGAAATTCTGTTTAAGCGTGACTGTAAAGCGCGACAGGTTGTTGGGTTCGATTCCACTCCAGGGAATGTAAAATTTAGTATTTTCATTTCTTGGGTTTGGTAACAAGGCAAGCGTGGCGTTGAGTTCCGCCAGAGGCTGCTTACGCAATGCCTCAATACAGCGGAAAGTGGGAAACGGAATTGTTGAAAGAGAATGGAATGTCTTAACACTGGGTTTCTCTGGTTCCCTCTGCCTACCCTGCTATGCGGGATACAGCGTGAGTTAAATATATATATAAATATCATAATTTTTTCAAGTGAAAATCGAACTGACAACCACTCGCATTAACAGTTAGACTGTCCCACTGTACACATGGCCCCAACAAGGTTAAATAAAAGAAAATATCCACACTCCAAGAAGGCGTGAACACCTTAGAAAATATTGCCTCATTTTTCATCGCCCATCTCTTGAAGGGTTTCTTGAACTAACCTATATATTCTAGTATGTATAAGCGTTGTTTACGCGATCGTTCATATTGACCTAGATACTGTATTTCGAAGATTTTCGTAATTTTTCCTCTAAGGGTGCATTAATTTGATGTTTTAGTAGAGAACAGAGTGAATTATTTTTAGAGGCTTTTCTTTGTTTTTTGACTGACTTCTAAAACGTGAGGTTCTAGGTTCGAGTGAAATTTTTTACCGTAGTTTTTACTGCGTAAACCAATTTTGATGAATTTTTATATGATAGGCAGAAAATCCGATGTAGTCCCATTTTATTACGATCTGATGAGTAGTTTTTTAAATGAGTCCTTTCACGTCACACTGAAGAGATGTTTGATCTTTTTATATTTTGGCGGGTGAAGTGTGACATAAACTACTTTTTATAATTTTCTTATTTCATTTTATTCATTTTTTTACTTTCACGCTGTATCCCGCACATAGCAGGATAGACAGGGAATCTGAGAACCAAAGAATACTTCGTTCTCTTAAAATTTTCGTTCCCCACTTTCCGCCGAATTGAAACATTGGTAGAACTCAACTGTTTTAATATTATTTTTTCTTTCCATTGTCAACGCGAACAAAACCGCTAGTAATAGCTAGTACATACAATAATAAAACCGAACTAGCCCTAGTAGAATTGTAAATATTACCATACAAAAATAGGGGAACCCTCGATATCGCTTTGACCTACTTCAGAAAACAAACATAAATTAATTCTGATTAGAGCAAATGAGACTTTGTAATGTGTTTTACTTAACTTCACGCTGTATCCCGCACATAGCAGGGTAGGCAGAGGGAAACTGAGAACCTAGTGATAAGACACTCCGTTCTCTTTTTAACATTACCATTCCCCACTTTGTAATGTGTTTCTCTTTACATTTAATACATTATTTGTAGTAAGATTTGTTATTAGCTATAACTTTGTAGTGGTGTTGAGATGTTGATAAACTAACGTAATTTATGAACGTACAACACATAGTGTTAAGACACTCCGTTCTCCCCATGCATCCCGAAATGGAAATATAGCGCGTTGAATGGTGGAACCGAACGTCACACTTTGTGTGTCTGTGAAAATAATTTAAATAACCATTCCTCCAAAGTGGGAATCGAACCCACACAGTGCTTATATTCCAACACCACAACCAAGTAGTACATTGCCTCAATATAATATAATATTTATGTATGGACTTAAAATGACAGAATGGGTATTTGTTTTTAGTTAAAGAAATGATTTGATTTAGACGTTTGTTAAAACGTTTTTAAGCAGAGACAACAGTGATGAATCTCTCCATTTTTTATATACTTAGAGATTTTCGCATTTTGAATTTGTAAGTACACATATGCATATTTTATTACATAGAACATAACTATTAACATTATTTAGTATGTTTACAATGTGGGACAACGTCTGACTGTAAACGCAACAGGTTGTGGGTTCGATTCTCAGTCCAAGAAATATAGAAATTTTAGAATTTTCATATCCTGGGTTTAGTAACAAGGCAAAGCGCGGCGTCGAATTCCGCCACTCAGCACGCAATGCCTTAATTCGGCGAAAAGTGGGGAATGGAGTGTCTTAACACTAGGTTCTCAGGTTTCCTCTGCCTAACATGCTATATGCGGGACACACCGTGAAGCTAAAAAAAAACATTTTCATTTCTAGGTTCTGGTATGGCAAAGCGCTGCGTTGAGTTTCGCAACTTAACACGCAAATTGTCAAATTCGCTTGGTTGAAAGTTGGCACAAGCGGTGAACAGAGTGTCTTGACACCAGCTATGCGGCTATGCGGGATAAAGCTTGAAGCTGTTTTTTTGTATTTGTCTTTATATTTATTAACAGTAACTAAAAAGTGATAACCGTACAAGTGACATTTTAACCTAACGCCGATATAAATAAAGCACTTTGGAAGCTCTTTCATATGTCACGAGCATTCCCCACCATCTCTTAATAGCCGATCGTTATTTGAGATTACAAACAGGTGCGGTTGTACTGGAACTATGTCTTTAAATCTCAGATAAGCTTGGAATAATATATAGATGTATAGCAAATAGTTATGAGACTTAAGTGTTTTAAATAAATATTTTTTGAAAGAAAAATAGAGGTCATCATGGCACAGTGGGATAGCATCTAACAGTAAATGCAATTGGTTATGAGTTCGTTTACCATTCGGAGGATTTTTTTAGCTTCGCGCTGTATCCCGCACATAGAAGGTTAGGCAGAGGGAACCAGATAATCTAATGTTAAGACAATCCCTTCTCTTTTAAAATTTCCGTCCACTATTTTCCTCCGATTTAATATTTGAGGGAACCGAACCACAGTCTGTTGCGTTTACAGTCGCACGAATGTTTCTGCGCATAGGCCTCCTACCTCATACCTCAAAACAGCTGAAAGTGGAGAACAGAATGTTCAAAGAGAACGGAGTGTCTTAACACTTAATTCTTTGGTTCTCTTTTGTTACTCTGCCATGTGCGCGATACAGCGTGAAGCTATAATAATAATAATAATAAACTCCATTCCATAGCCCTGTTTTAGTTTTCCATATGTTCCATAGCTCCTACGCATTGACCGATGACCATCTCTGAGCAATTGCCTATGGTTACTCAGAGATGGATCCCGGTCAATGCGTCAGATTAAAAAATATTGTTGTCTCAAAGGGGCCTCTACGTGTTGGACCTGTGTCCCCACGCAAGCCTTCCAAAGGACCGGGTTCCTTTGAACCCGAGAACCTGTATCGAGATACATAATAATATAATAAGACTAAGGTCTGTGGTGGCGCAAAGGCACAAGCGTGCAACTATAAACGCGACAGGTTGAGGGTTCGATTTCCACTCCAGGAAATGAAAATATGAAATAATATTTAGTATTTTCATTTCCTCGCTCTGGTAACAAGACAAAGCGCGGCGTTAAGTTCCGGTACTCAGCACGCAATATCTCAATTCAGCGGAAAGTGAGGAGCGCAAATGTTATAAGAGAACAGAGTGTCTTAACACTAGGTTCTCAGGTTCCCTCTGCCTACCCTGCTATGTGCGGGATGCAGCGTGAAGCTGAACTTACTAACTAACTAAAAAAAGTAATGCGACGGGAATTGTGTGCTGACTACCCTATTACGGGGAAAAATGGATAAACTAAAGAAAAAAGAAAAATAAATAAGAAATCAATACAGTAGTACATAGTATAATACAATTAACGCCTGTCGTGGCGCAAGCGTGCGATTGTAAGCACGACAGGTTGTGGGTTGGTACCCACTCCAGGGAATCCAAATTTTAAATCATATTTAGTATTTTCATTTCCTGGGTCTAGTAACAAGGTAAAGCGCGGCGTTGAGTTCTGCCACATAGCACACAATGCCTCAATTCGGCGGAATGTGAGGAAAGAAAATGTTGAAAGTAAATAGAGTGTCTTAACACTTCCCTCTGCCTACCCTGCTATATGCGGGATACAGCGTGAACCAACACT
>JAKGSA010001571.1:38155-50793 GCA_033558755.1 Philaethria dido | reverse complement strand
CTTTTAGACATGGGAGTTATCGTTTTTTAGCTGTAACGGTTTCATACCCGATATCAAATCCGTTTTCAGATATCGAGTTTGCATTTCTATGGTTTTCGTTATGATTTAGTTTTCATATCTCATCGTCAAGTTGTCGTTACGTTTTGTATGTAGTTATTTGATATCGGATATGATCTAACAACTTAGGCCCTAAAGATTCCTTAAGACAAAAATTTAAGGAAATTAATATTTTAACAGTTGCCTCTCAGTACATCTTTGAAAATGTACTGCATATCAAGAAAAATATTAATAATTTTAACAAAGTTGGCGATACACATAATATAAATACAAGAAGTAGGCTTAAACTTGCAGCGCCTGTAACTCGATTGCATCGAGTCCGCAATTCTTTTATGGGACAATGTGTATACTTCTACAATAGGATCCCAGAAAACGTCCGAGAACTTTCCATTTTACAATTTGAAAAAAATTGTAAAAAGACGTCTGTGTGTTAAAGGTTATTACCTAATTAGTGATTTTATAAATGATAACACACCTTGGGAATGAAATGCTCGCTCCAGTCTGTTTCAAAGGTATCATTGCCAATAATAAAGAATTGTAAACCATTGTCGAATATAAAAAAAAAAAAAAAATATAGTCCCGCTGAGTTTCTTGCGCCGGTTCTTCTCAGGTCTGAGGCATTAAATTTAGTGAACCGGTGGTAAATTATTTGACGTTCAAAAAATGAAGCTTGTAACTTCTTATTTTGAATAAAATTATTTGACTTTGACTTTGACTTTGAAACACATATTTAGAAAACGGGTAAATAAGAAAAAAGTATAAAGAAGAATTTCGACGCAGCCGGATGTACAACGCATGGCTTAGTGGTCAGAGCGCTTGGACGGTTTCCAAGAGGCGCGGGTTCGAGTCCCGCTGCGTACAAATTTTTATACGTTTTCTAAATATGTTTTTCGTTTCTTAAGTTAAGGATTAACACTTCAAAATTTAATAAAAAAAGCTCTACCATAATTAAAAATTATAAATATATTTATGTTATAATTACAGGTCTCAAGAATTAGATGAACAATTCATAGAAGGTATAAAAGAGAAAGCAAAACAACTTATACGTGAAGATTGCAAACAGAAGAGGACAATGGTGACGTTACTACAAGAAGATATACAGGCTGTTCTCAAACGTGCTGGTAATGAACATGATTGAAATTTTTATTTATTTAATTATTTATTTTAGTATATTTATAGGGTACATTCGGGTAACTCTGATTATTGGTATTTCTAATATTTACCGTTCGGAGACGTATCCCTTTACGTAACACCCTCTATGATTATAGAGACCTAGTCGAAAAAATTATGATTTTGAATTTTCGCCACGTAACGACTTAAAATAACGATCTTTATCGACTTTGATTAAAACAAGAATATTAATTAAAATATAATTTAAAAAAAAAAATCTTTTCCAAAAATTTAAATGTACAAATCTATATTGACGTTTCCCAAAAAATGATTTTTATTAAATAGGTCAGTATAATTCTAAAGGTATGTTATTTTGTAGCAGTTGTGGGTGATTCTTCAAGATTTTGTCCTGTTCTGATTCATATGGCCCAAGGTTTTTGACGCTTTTGGCATAATAAAACGTGCTTCTATGAAATGGTGTACCACAAAACATATGTGAGATCCCTATCTCCCCTTTTTTTTCTTTTTTTATACCACGACGGTGGCAACAAGGCACACGGCCCACCTGATGGTAAGTGGTTACCGTGGCCTATGGACGCTTGCAACACCAGGGGCATCACTTACGCGTTGCCGACCCTTCAAACCTACTTCATAGGAACACGTTTTATTATACTAAAAGTGTCGAAAATTTAGGGCCATATAAATAATATGAATTTGGGCCATATTGAATTACGTAAGAATGAAATCTTGAAGGAATACCCTTGTATGAAATTGACAGGGGAAAGGGTACTAAGGTAGCCGTTATTTAAATGTGGGCAGTGGTTTAGCTCGAAACGGTAAATATTAGAATTACCTGATTTCAAAATACATGTCAGATTGTCTAAAAGTGATACAACTCTCTAAATGTTAATAGTTTTATAATAGGAAATATAAAATATATGTTTTATGGATTTTAATTAACTGCATTTGATGTTTCTTGTATATTTTTTTGTTGTTAACATAATATTGGTATTATTGGCCTTGGGGCCAAATAGGCAATATGAGGCCTGTCGTATAGTAGAGGGAAGAGCGTGCGACTGTACACGCGACATGTTGTGGGTTCAATTCCCACTCCAGGAAATGTAAATATCAAATGATATTTAGTATTTTCATTTAGATAATAATTAGTACTTCCATTTCCTCGCTCTGGTAATAGGGCAAAGCGAGTGAGTTCCGCCACTCAGCACGCAATGCTTCAATTCGGCGCTTTGCCTTGTTACTAAACCCAGGAAAATGAAAAAACATATTACCTGGAGTGGGAATCGAACCCACAACCTGTCGCGTTTACGCTTGTGCCTCTGCGCCACGACAGACGTTGTAATATAAATAATATTTATTCATACATATTTTTATGAAATGCTGTCTTAGACCACTTATTTGTGGTTGGTTGTACCTTAAAATTTAAATTCAATATGTATATGAATGATTTTATTTCTATGTTATAATTTGTCTAAGTACAAATTATTTATTTTATTTCTATTCTAAGTTTAATAATTGTTATTGATTGAACTGTAAATGATTAATTTAATAAACGATGTTTTAATTATATATTTTTTTATATATATGTAAATATTGCTCTTCTATAGTACTATATGAGAATTAGATGTTATATTTAAAATTATCCCGCATATAGCAGGGTAGGCAGAGGGAACCTGAGAACCTAGTGTTAAGACACTCCGTTCCCCACTTTCCACCGAATTGCGGCATTGCGTGCTGAGTAGCGGAACTCAACGCTGCGCTTTACCTTGTTACCAAACCCAGGAAATGAAAATACTAAATTTTTACATTTCCTGGAATGAGAATCGAACCTACTACCCGTCACGTTTACAGCCGCACGCTTGTGCCACACTACACCACAATATTGGTAACAAGTATATTATATTGATATAAATCTTGCTAAAGAGAGACAGATACAGAAAATAAAAAAAGAGCCAGCAATTACAACAATTTTACCAACTTCAAGAAAGCAGTAGGCTCTGAATTCAACTATTTTTAGTAAGTAACAATATAACTAATTGTTGGGTGAAAAGTGTTTGTGATGATACTTTTTGTTAAATGATAGCTAGTGAGTAATGTCCCATTTAAATTTACCCAAAATCTGACCAGTGATTTTGGAGTTATTCGTAATAATTTAACTTTTCTTTATCATTAAAATCTTAATATAGAAACATATAAAATAAAATTCTACCTTTCAAAATTTCAACTTGCTGCTAGTGGAGCATTCACTTAAATTAAAACAAACTAGTTTTGGTAAAATGGCTTTATTTCCTAAAAATACATAATTAACAGTACAAATGTTCAAAATGTTTTACAAAAAAATAACAATATCCTCTTATTGACTATCCTTATTGCTAACCCTACCCCATACACTACGAATTGTAATATATGCTAAAATTTAAATAAGCTATACCAAGATCATGTATAATTACTTATTGGCTTATAGAAATTCGGCAAATTTCACAATAACCAGGTTTTCAATATAAACCTGTAGGCAAAATATGTACTTCAGTCCAGTTCTTTAATTATAGCACTTCGAACGAGCCAGTCTGTCCAGTCTGTTTCAAAGGTATCATTGCCAATAATAAAGAATTGTAAACCATTGTCGAATATAAAAAAAAAAAAGTCCCGCTGAGTTTCTTGCGCCGGTTCTTCTCAGGTCTGAGGCATTAAATTTAGTGAACCGGTGGTAAATTATTTGACGTTCAAAAAATAAAGCTTGTAACTTCTTATTTTGAATAAAACTATTTGACTTTGACTTTGACTTTGCCAGTTGAGCACAAATCACTTCACCAATACCATGTTGTAAAATATACAATACTGCAACTTAAGGTATTTGGAGCTTAATAAAAAAAACACTTTCCTTTAACAGTAAGCAAAAAAATGTAGCTGTAACAATCATTTATATTTTAGATAAAAAGGAGAACAGTTTGTATCGAAAATACGGTATATTTGCGATTTTGAAAGGTTATATATCAATTAATTATTGTAAGAAAATCTTACAATACTATTCCTAATTTTATTTTACTCGATAATTTGTACATATCCAATCCAATGACTATGTAAGTTTTTCTCTTCATCCCTGTAAGATTTTTCTAGGGATGACGAGAAAAACTCACTTTAAGAGTGCCCCTTTTAACTTCTGTTATATGATTTATTTACAGTCATCTTGATATAACTTAAGACTACATATCACTTCACGTCACTGCACTGCACTTTGCGTGTTTGTGTCACTATTCACTTTCGTACTATGTCTCTTCCTGCGACGCCACTTGCGCCAGGAATATTTGGTGAGGCTGGTGGGGGGTTTGAGATGGTACCTAAAAATAGTAATCAGTCAATAATAAAAAATATTAAATAATATTTAGTATTTTCATTTCTTCGTTCTGGTAATAAGGAAAAGCGCGGCGTTGAGTTCCGCCACTCAGCATGCAATGCCTCAATTCAGCGAAAAGTGGGGAACGAAAATGTTAAAAAAGAACAGAGTGTCTTAACACTAGATTCTCAGGTTTCCTCTGCCTACCCTGCTATATGCGGGATACAGCGTGAAGCTAAAGTGACTATTCTGGGCCTGATTAATTTTGTAAAGCAAATTCTTTTTTCGTATATTATAATAATTTTCTTATATATACCCGTCCATAATTCTGTATCCGACTTTGTTCATCCTTGTTTTTTTTTCCATAATATTTATTCTCATCACTACGGATACGTGGTCCGTAACATTTGTCAACTTTCTCTACATTTTCATATCACAGCGTGATGTGTTATATATAGATAGCTATAAAAAAAGGGTAAAATAATAATATTAATATAATCATACATGTATAATCTGTGGCTGCGGTGAGTGCTGTGCCTGAGGCTGTGCTTGTATCACTATGGGCTGGTTGGAGTTGTTCTGTATTTGTAGCCGGATCATATTCAGTTGCGCCTGGGTAAGCTGGATCTAAGAAATCATTAATAAAAATATAAAAAATTGAATGTAGCATGGATAATCGTATGGCTTAGAGGTCAGAGCGCTTGAGAAGTCTCCAGAAAGCGCAAGTTCGAGTTCCACTATGTTCATAGTGCCATACATTTTCATTTCTTTTTTATCCAAGCAGATCCCTTATTTCGTAATCTAGTTATTTCCATTTTTTGTGAATAAACACCAATTCAAACGGTATAGAATTATATATTGAGATACAATTTAAATGCACTTACAGGCACAGGTTGCACTTCACCAGATGAAGAAACAACTTGTTGTACTAAAGCAACAGGTTGCGGACTGCCTGTTGTAGTCGCTGTGGGGTTTGATGACTGGAAACAACAAATTTTAGTTAATATGTAAGAAGTCTTAAAAAATCACAATGGCGCAATGGGATAGCGTGTGACTGGAAACACGATTGGTTCTGGGTTCGATCTCTACGATGGAATATTTATAATTATTGGTATTGCTTTTCTCTGATACAACAAAGCATTTTTTGTTGGTGATGTATGGTTATCTACAAGTGCAAAAAAGCTCCAAAAATTAAAACACATCTTGAATGTACCAATACAAAAACATTATATAAAATCAAATCTCCCATTTAATTTTTTACATTGAAATAAGTATATAAAGAGGGTAATTTCACAGTACCTGTACAATTTGCGTGCACGGCTGCAAAACAAACTGCGGCTGATTGGTTATCGTCGTCTGCTGTTGAGTTACCTGCAACAATATAATATATGTACATATATAGAAGAAACTTCTTAGTGCACCACGGATTCACTGTGCGGGTGACCATCGCGTGGCAGAGGGGAGTTTGGAGAGTGCCTGGGACTTACGACCCAACGTGTAGGTTTAAGGGGCCCCTTTAAAATGCGCATTAACATTCACAAACTCTGTCCGCGCTCCGACCTCTACCCAATCAAATTTGAAAAGATGCTGCTAATACCGCTTTCGAAACACGTGCTAGAAATGAACTGAATACTTTAGACAATAAAACGTTAAATATCCGTTCTTATAGAACTTTCAAGAAATCCTATCTTAGTGTTCCACTATATGTTGTCATCTTTTCTCTATCTATCATGTTTTCTAAAAAAAAAATATTCGCAAGTAAAATGTGGAGCTCCTAAAAACAAAGTCAAACAAGATGTAGCTAAAACAAAAAACCGGTCGCCAGGAAAATATTGGGCATAAAAGTGCAAAAAAACAAGCTCTGACATCTTTTAGACTTTAAAAAAAGGGGGCTTGGTGAAAATTCCATAGTAAAATAACTAAATACCTTGACATCTTATACCACTTTCCCTAAATATATCGGCTTCCTTAAAAATTACCGGCTTCCCTAAATATGTATACCGGCTTCCCTAAATATACATCGGCTTCCCTAAATATGTATACTGGCTTTCCTAACTAAAATTTTCACCCCTCGCCACTGCTATTTAGTTTTTATTGAAAGAAGAAACAAAGTGCAGAAAGAAATTTGGAAACCAATCCGAAGACAAGTGAATTAAACGTTGCAAGAAGTAAATGAAACAATTAATTATTTTTTTTTCTACTACAGTTTAGTTATTAAATATAGAGGTTTGTCTTAGCGCAGAGGGATAAGCATGCGATTGTACACGCGACAGGTTGTGAGTTCGAGTCCCACTCTTGGAAATTAAAATATTAAATAAATTTTAGTATTTTCATTTCCTCGCTCTGGTAACAAGGCAAAGCACGGCGTTGAGTTCCGAAATGCCTCAATTCGGCGAAAAGTGGGGAAACCCAAATATTAGAAGAGAACAGAATGTCTTAACACTAGGTTCTCTGGTTCCCTCTGTCTCCCTACTACATTAAATTTAAAAAAATACAAATATAAAAACACATAACTAACCTGTTCAGCAACAGGGGAAGCTCTGGGTGGGTCGTCTCTCGGTTTGTTGGGCTTCACCTCATGCCGGGGCACTATGTCTATGAGGAAATCGAACTGGTCGGATTTCGATATGGCCATCGCTATGTCGTTACGCTGGAATATTTTCTTTGGAATTTAAAAAAGTCCAGTAGTAAGTATAAAAACTTGTTGGTACATATTGGTATTTTACAAAATTTTAACCATTTTAGTTATCTACTGTCAGAAATAAAAATATATTAATAGCGAGACGTGAGCGCAACGAGCCTCGCAAGCATGCGCATACGCAAGCGGCGTATTACCACGTGACGTCACAGTAACACACAGTACTACGGTTCAGGTCGCATTTTAAGGTATAAAAAACGATTGAAATAGTCATTTTAAAGATAGATAGAAAAAATAAAAACAGTTTCTTTTTCGTTTATTTAAATATACTTGATGACAAAAAACGTTGGGGTATTTGTAATTGTTGTGGCCTTAAACTGTGGCTTGTGAATTTTTTTTCTACATATATAAAAAAAAAATCAATCTATTTTGGTAAAAAATATAGCAATGACACATCATGGGTCTTTTTTTGTTGAAATAGTTTTTCTCTGCCATTTTTTCGAATGTATTATCAATATATATTTGTATAATTTTTTCATTTTCGCGCTATATTCCGACATAACAAAATAGTTAGAGAGAATCTTACGTCGAAACATTGCGTGTTAAGGGGCAGAACTCAACTCCACCCTCAACTCAACCCAAGTAGGAATCGAAATTACAACCCACATAATGGAAGCTAATCCACTGCGCCACTATATTTCAAAGTATACTTGTACATATAAAACTTATTATGAAGAAGAAGAAGAAGAAGATAAAATTTATTATGTGTTTATAATAATATACAGATGGTTACTTTTACTAAAATTTAATTTCAATTTGAAATAAATAATATCTTTAATCGTCACTATTTTTACACACCTTTTAAATGACTCAATTTTAACCAGATTAACCACATTAGTATTCAAAATACATTTAAGAAAAATAGAGATTTCAAACACTACAGTAATGTGTGATCAGTGAAAAAAAAAAAAAAAATTTTTGAAATAATAATTATATCAACTGACAGAGATAGATTAAATAAATTAATCAAGTAAAAAAAAATTAAAAACAAAACATAGTGACAAAATATTCCTATATAAAATCACTACACCTCAATACCTGTAAAGTCCTTCTTTTATTATCTTCAGTATGAGACCAGGCTCGTAATGTCAACTCATGTATGAAAATCTCAGCAGCTTTCGCAAATAAAACTGGTGCCTCGGCAGATATCATTTTCACTTCTTCATCTAGTTTCATGATTTTTTTTATTCTAGCCAATGGTAGTGCTTGAGTTTTGAAATCTTCCTGCAAATATTAAATATTTTGAATATATGTATAATTTTAAAAAGAATTTTAATAAAAATTGCAAGTTAGTTTATTTATGGAGGTCATTTTATGTTTATAAATAAATATAATTGTGTTAATATTACATAATATATATGGTTCCTTATCTAAACATATAATGAGATATTATAAAAAAATAACTATAATTACTAAAACAAAAGAAAATATTTTCATGTTAAAAACATATATGCATGTTTATCCAACAATATGTTACTTGAATAATATATAGCAAATATACTATTTTTAATTTAGTGAACTATTTTTAATATTAAGTATTAAAATAATATTATTATTTATACAATTACTAACCCCATTAATTTTTTTCATATCATCATTGACTTTGGACCAAAATGTTTGTAATGTTGTATGAATATTTTCCACTGGAGTCAACTCTTCCCCACAATCTCCATCTTGCTCTTCAGAGCCTTGCGATGTTCCAGCTTGGTCCCTTTGCAAAAAAAATTAAATAATAATTGTGACATATTATTTTTTTGTTATTGAACTTTTTTTTGTTATTGAAAATATGACTTTCTTTCTTAATTACTTTATTTATTTTTTGTGCATAGTAAAACATGTAGATTTCTGCTATAGAAAAGTCCACCTTAATGAGCTACACTTGTGTTTTTTTTTATATATTATTTGAAATGCAATAAAGAATATAACATATTAAAAGTTTTCAGGCGCAAATATAAGAAATGGGTTTAAACCCACGATCATTTAGTAAGTAGGTTACTGTTTTCTGTCACATCTAAAAATATATTAGCTTTTAGCTAAAACCTAACATATATTTTAATCGTTTTAGATATAATAAACTAGTTTTGTTAGTGGTTTTATGTAATAACAAGTGCACTGTTATGATAGGTAACAAGCGCCGATAAGAATAATTTTGTACGCGCTATTGCGACTAACTTCTATTAAAAGCACGAGGTATTAACATTGTGCAGATACCTAATTACGTAAAAAACTGCATAGATGTCTTAGACTTCTAAATAAATCTAGACTGTTGTATATGTGTTTATTTATAAATAACAAACTTATAATCTATTAAAATTAAAGCGTGGAAACTTACGCTGGCACAAAGAAGCACACGGACATTTTGTCTTTGAAATGACGAACGCACGGCTGAAGTTAACTTTTCTTCATATATTTACATCTAAAATCCAAATATCTAAATATTGTTTAGGATTGCAAATGAAAACATTAGCCGCGGCCAAAGTTATTAAAAACACGGTAACCAATAATCAGTGTAATATTCGGAGATCTCCAATCACCAATTACTGAAAATGCGCCACTTCCACGATTCGTCCACCGATGACCAGTCACAAGCTTGACGTAGGCTCGGTGTTGCTATATTTATACCGAATATTTTTTGTAAAATAATTTTCATGCACTTTTTATCGATAATATTGAAACGCGAGTAATATTTTTTGCTACTTTAATTATTATCCGAGATGTTTTTTTCTTTATTTCATAAACAAATATATTAAGAACAAAAAATATTTAGGAGAAAATATAATAAATTTAAATAAAAGTAGCAACATTCACAGGAAATTGAACTAAATGTCATCGACGTCATCGATCGGCGTCCTATACTAAAATGGCGGCTGCGGAGATACAAGTTGTAAATCCATCAAATTTAGCAAAAATAGAAAGGTGCGACACACAAAATTGAACTTAACTTCTAAAATTTTGTTTATTGCCTGATATATAATATAAAAAATACAAAATTTCAAAATCATTAACAGTTAGTGCAATGTTTTGTTAGTTTTCAACGCATTAATTTGTTTTCAGTTTCCTCAATGATCCCAGTTATAAGGAAATTATTGAGAATTCGTCAACATTTAATTCGCGACTATGTGCGGAAAGGAGGATGCGAATGCCCTTTATCGACACACAAACAGGTTACTACAATTAAACTTGCAATATATAAATTTACTATACATATACAAAATATATAATTTCAAAAATGTTAAAATACAAACAATATTATAAAGTAATGTGTTTTCTATTAAAGGTGTCGCACAGAGCCATTCCAATTTATTCATGACCAGAAAACAGAGAATGCCAGGTGCCAAAGAAGGCCAACTCTACACATATCCTTCACAGCGGTATGTATTTCAAAAACAAAATATTTATACATATTTCTTTGTATTTTATAAAGTTTGTTTAAATATGTAGTATTCGAATTACATTACCCAATATAATAATACAATGACAATAAATCATTTATAAACATGTTTTAATTATTGTTACATTAAATAATTGTTTAGATGGCGCAAAGCTCGTCGACAATATTTGACTATGTCTTCGACAAGATGGGGTTGGAGTGCTGCTGATGCTGCAGATAATATAGGGGAAGGTGAAAACAGTTCTGGTATCCCAGATGGACTTGTTGGAGAGGATAGTAGGGATGGTTCACAGAGTGCGGCTAAGGATGATCCTAAGGTAATATTCCTATATGACAATTATAAAACAGTTTGAAAACTGTTAGATCTTAAATAATGTGTGATATGTTAGATTTTTTTTGGTATGGTTTTTTTAAGTTTGCCCAATAATGAATATATTTGATAATTTTATTGTCCATGCATGTTCTAATGGTAAAAATAATAAAATAATACATGTTACATTATGGATTTTTTAAACTAAAAGAAAAAAAAATCACTCATGAATAAGAGTGATTTTTTATTTATATCATGAATTTATATTCATACACAAAGTGTTATACAATGTGAATTGAGTTTGGCAAACAACACTGTAACTAGAAATGAAGTGCAGCAGTTAAATATTAAGGAGACTATAATATATTCAATCTGCAAAAAAATAGAGATGAATGGGAGTGTGTTAAAAAAAAATAGGGGTTTATTTAGAGAGAATCTAGTGTACACTCCGCTTACAGCTTTCCATATAAATTGTACATATTGCATGTTGATCAGCAGAATCTTTGTCGTGTCACAGCATTCAACAGTCATTTCTTGAGTGGGGAATGAACCTACAACCTAATATTGTCTTACTGACTTCGATTTTGGTTTCAATTCATAATATTATATTTTATATAGTTTTGAAAAAGAAACTATTTTACTCAATCACCAAATATTTTGTATAAAATAATAAATTATCAATACCCATTGCAGGAGTGGTTCTACGATGAGCTAGCAATGGATGAAATGGAAACTGGAGAAGAACCTGAAGCAGAATCCGATGAGGACTACTATGACGATACATATGCCAATCGACGTAAACGTCGTGGTGCGGCACCAACTGGGCCGGGCTCTAGAGGTGGTAGGACGAGGAAGTCACAGCCTGATGATACACCGGTGAAACGGGGAAGAGCGGTGAGTTGTGGCTATTTGGTTTTTAAATAGGTGCTGTTGACTGTTATTTTGTGTTAAATTTATTTAATAACTGTATTATTCATGTATATATTTTAGTGTTGAAAATACATTTTACGACATTTTTGACACTACATTAGTCCATGATTATAGGTATACTGAGGTAGCAGTCATCTGTCAGTTAATACAATTATTATGTTTAAATAGAACATAACGTTACATATGTCTATTATAATATATTAAAAAGAAATTTAATTTGATAATCACAAAAAAAATTGTACCTCATATGATAAAGGAAAATGGGGAATGGATTTGTTGAAAGAGTGTCTTAACACTAGGTTCTCAGGTTCCCTCTGCCTTCCCTGCTATATGTGGGATACAGCGTGAAGTTAAATATAATAAAAAAAAAATAAAGTATGCAGATATATAAAATGGGATATTTCAAGTTTATATAGAAAAAACACACTATTATGTGTGTGACATACAATTTTTGTATAAAATAACATATACTTACGTTTTTTTTGGTGGTAGGAGGTTCGTCCTCCGTCTGGCTCGCGACCACTATCATGTCAAAGACGAACCGTCAAATATCTTATGATGTGTTCCGGTTCGATGGCATGTAAGCCAGGTTTTCCCCTTTCCCACCCATCCTTTCCCCAAAATGTGGTGGTTCCGATAGCGGACTACTACATTATCCTCCCTTTCCATCTGTATCCTCTAGGTTGGCAACGCATCTAGTACATCTCTTGTGTTGTAGATGTTCATGGGCGAAGGTAACCACTTACCATCAGGCGGTCCTTCTGCTTGTTTGCCATCCGGTATCCATAAA
>JAKGSA010001571.1:0-38054 GCA_033558755.1 Philaethria dido | reverse complement strand
ACTTACGTTACTAAGGTAACGCGTACTTTACGTCTACTAGTTAGAAATAATGAGTAAATGCATTGCAGGGTCGTGGTCGCAAAAGAGCTGGTCAAGGTACACTCCTTCCTTATGAAGTTCCTGGTGACAGTGAAAAACCATTTGGATGTGAACGTAAGTCCAGAAGGCGACACTAAAAACCTGATAATATATTGTACTATCTATCTATATTTATATATACATGGACATGCTTGAAAAAATTATTTATTTAGTATTGGATAACATTTTTTATTTTGATTGGATTGGTTTTGCTAACATTAGAAGAAATATCTAGAACGAACTGATTTTTTTTTTAATATTTTGAGCAAATAATTTATAATAATTTTAAATTGTATTACAATGTTTTTATTAAAGTATATAAGAAAAGAAAAAAGCATATAAATAAAGCATGTTTGTGTATTTAAAATATATTGTGACAGAGACGGCAAACCATCAAATTACTGAAAAACATAATCAAAAATCTATGGTATCTATGCTTTTAAATTAAATCAAAAATAAGACACCCTATATAAATTATTAGTTCAAAGGCTAGCTGTCTCTGCTTAACGCTTTAAAGAGTAAAAGAGAAGGAAAATATATATAGAAACAGGCATACTTGTAGCCAATGACTAAAAGGGACATAGGTTCAATTTTGCAATGATGAACATACTCCACTAAACGCTTTGTTCATTTGTAAGGGGAATCGCCTTGAAATGTAAAAAATAACTAAACGTAGGTAAATCAGAATTTTAAGTGAGTTATTGTATGAAAATCATTATCATAATCTCAAATATGATATTTAATATATTTCTATATTTGAAAAATAAACAGTTTCATGTAGAAAGAATAATGACGAGCTATTATTTTCTTTTTAAATAATATAACATATATTTTGAAAAAGATCTACTTATAAACAGCCAAAGCTCAAGTTCACCAAATAAATAGATAGCAAATAAGTTCCCCCATATACTTTTAAAATGATCCAGAATAATTTTAAAACTTTCATCCACTCTTATATTTAAAATCATATGTATATATTTATAAAAGTATAATCGAAAAAGATCTAGTACCAATTTTTTTTAAGACACTATATTTCGTTTTAAATCGCAATATATATTTATGAGTAAAGAAGGGATATAATTATTGGTGTATAAAACACCAAAGATCTGAAGACTTCCAGAATCTTCCATATTCTTTTTTATATCATCTCATAATATTAGTATTGCCAGAAATAATTTCTCAATATTAAAAAAAATCCTTTCATAATCACTAAAAGTTAGTAACTTATAATTTTTATATATGGCAACAAAAAAATATATATTTAGTGCAGTCACATAGAAAGTTTTAGACATACATTAAAATAGAAATATTGCTCAATTTTACATAATAATAAAAAATACAACATTATTAATTAGGTTCACTCGTAAATCATAAATACATTGTAATTAAAAAAAATATAATAATTGCATGTGCAGTGTAACAGGGCCTTAGATTCACGTACTTCTAAAAATGCCTTAGTATATACTATTGAAATAAGCATTATAGTTGTTCTTGGAGTTAGTAAACTTTTTTTCTTTATTGTATTAGTTTTTGTTGCCAGTATCAATTTAAAATTTAAAAAAAAAAATTCGTAATAAAAAAGTTATCATTTTTATTACTTAGTTATCTATTTTTTGACATTTCTTTTTAAATTAAATTGTCTGTTTACTAACTCTTAGAACAAATATACATTAGGTCGGATTAGAATAGACACTGTGGAATATAAATTATTATAATAACAGGAGATTGAATTATTCGTTTTTTTTTTAATTGTAGATTGATTAAGTAAAAAAAAACAAGATAAATTAAAAATATTACAAGTTCTTTGCAAAAAAGCTTCATTTTAAATTAGTATTTCATCTTTTTAATCGATTTTCTATTTATATTAGCTTTTTCTTAAGGTTATTTACTTTTTAAGATAACAAAAAAATTCTTCTAATTAGTGAATTTGTCAAATATTTTAACTAATAATGCCAGTACTTTTCTCAAACTATAGTTTTTTTAGATTTATGATATTCTTGTGTTGTTTTTCAATGAATTTCATTATTCATTTAGCTTACTTATTATTTTTAAACGAGTTTTTTGTTAAATTAGGGTTGCCAGTGAGAAAAATTACGGATATTTTATAATTAATTTTTTTTTAAACTGCGTCTAGCAAATTAATAGGTTATTCTACAAGGGCTCAATAGTAATGTTGATATAAAATGAAATTTTGACGAGTGGATTGCTAATAATTATAAATATTAAAATGGATTCAAGAGGTTCAATTCAATTTTTTCTTGTAACTCTGGCAACATTATTTTAGTTTCATATAACTTTCCGTCTATATTCGTAATAAAAAATGTCTAATGTCTTTTAATATACAATTTCTTAGTTGATTTTGAATACGTAGTTTTTTAAAGCAAGTTGTACCGGACCAATTTCATCTTTGGACCTTTTAGGTTATAATTTGGTCGGTATTTTATAGGATTATTGATATTTTAATATTTTTAATAGAATGCCCTAATACTATAAGATTTAATTTGTTAAATGGCTTCAAAAAATGGCGGTTATCAATTCGATTGTATTTTTTTTATTTGTGTTACTGAGTGAACTTTGCTGAGTGAACCAATTTTGATGGTTCTTTCTTTTTTAGTCAAGATCTGATTAATAGTTTTTGAGTTATTCGTAATTATTGCATTCTCAGTGTATTTTCATTTTGTTCAAATTTTACATTATTTTTACTATTTACGATTAAAAATGGTTCAAGCCAAAATTATTAAAAAATATTTAAAAAAAAACAACCTGTTCTCAATGTGCTAAAATTTGCAAAATTAAATTGTCTATGGTTAATAAGAAATTAAATAAAAATATTTAGTATTTATGCATTCTATAAACAAAAGGAGAAACATGCCTTTTATCGTTATGTATGTATGTATGTATGTATGTATGTATGTATGTATGTATGTATGTGAATTATTAGTGAATAAGTGAATCTCAAGAATAGGGTAGTGATAAATCGCTTTACCACGTGGCGGTTTTGAGAGCATGAGATCGATCACTTTATGTGTTCGTACCAGGCGTCATTAAGTTGATAAATCAAAAATGTATATGTTTTAGGGTAGACATTTATAGGTGTCATATTTTTTATAGCATAAGGGTGGATTTATATTTAGAAGGTATCTTTCCCAGTATACCAGCATAGAAAATACGTGCAAATGAAATAGGAAAGAGAAAACAAAAATAACATAATACGTCAATTTTATGTGTTAATTCTGTTTTTATGTTATTTTAATATGTTCCTTTTTTACTTGAATAATTCATTAGTTTATTCCCTCTATAAATAAAACAAGTTCTAATATTTATTAATATTTAAGAAATTGTAGGTCTTTGGGACTCCACCATGAAGATTTAATATCTGAAATTGTACTGTTTTAAAGTCTACTTTTGTAAAAAATCTATTATAATTATGTATAACTTGAAATGGATTCCAACTTAAGTTGGAGAAATCTTTATATTAAAAATATAGATGATTTCCCGTTTTGTGTTAGCAAGAACAGCGATGCCAGTTTCTATCATCTCTCATGTATCTACAAATGGCTTTGATATGATAAAAAAGAAACAATGAGATATTTATTTCAAAATATGCAATAATTGTTTGTTTGGTGGTAGGAGGTTCGTCCTCCGTCTGGCTCGCGACCACTATCATGTCAAAGACGAACCGCCAAATATCTTATGATGTGTTCCGGTTCGATGGCATGTAAGCCAGGTTTTCCCCTATCCCACCCATCCTTTCCCCAAAATGTGATGGTTCCGATAGCGGACTACTACATTATCCTCCCTTTCCATCTATATCCTCTAGGTTGGCAACGCATCTAGTACATCTCTTGTGTTGTAGATGTTCATGGGCGAAGGTAACCACTTACCATCAGGCGGTCCTTCTGCTCGTTTGCCATCCGGTATCCATAAAAAAAAAAAAAAATGCAATAATTTACATTTTATGAAGTGTTCGATCTTATGCATATATAACGCCATAGAGTAAGCGAATATAAGCTAGCCTTCATATTCTAACAGCAAAGCCTTTACGATCGTAATATTTCTAGGTAATTAGGCGTTCGATCTTTATACTTGTAAATTCTATACCCCAAAGTAGTTTTGTAACTTCTTTTGAATGAGTTCACGTAAGGATATTCTATATGAAACGGAATGAATGGAATGGCAATTTTTTTGCATTTAAATAGTCTTTTAGGGCAATGTTTTAGTATAGTTATAGGCGTCACGTTTTATTGTAGATAAGTAATCAATTTACTGTAAGGCAAGCACGAAAACTTGCGACAAAGTATTCGTATAGTTATCGAAAGAATTTCTATGGGAATTAAAAAATTACCGTGCGCAAGATCCCATATCAAATGCTTTCGATAATGGCACGAATACTTTGTCGCAAGTTTTCGTGCTTGCCTTACTGATGTTTTAAGAGGATTAGTTCAATAATTTCACAGTTTTCTCACCTGATTTATTTTGACCCAGAAACTTCCGCTCCCTCTAACTTTTATCATTTCCACTGTTTACATTTTCGTACCCGTTTTAAGACCTTCTCTTCCAAAGTGATACTTGGCAATGTCGATTGTCAATTACGAAAGTTCAAAATTATCTATAGCCACTATAGAGTAAGATAAGGGACGAAATGAAATGAAAACACCAAATAAATGTTATAAAGTTATATACACACTGCCACAATTTACCGCTGGTATATTAATGTAGGGTATAATATTTGTTATGTATAATTTCATAGGATAGATATGCCTTATTGTTTTATCGGTGACTTTTGCAATGGGACAATGTCACTTTTATTTAAAAAAAATAAATATTGTAATCTTGTGTTTGTATCGGCTTTTTAATCGATTACGAGTCATATTGTCTTGTTGCAACTGTTAATATCGATTATTTTAAAATTAGTTACGATTTGAGCTACGAATTACCTATTGGAAATTTGACTCTGTTAAGCATTTTGGGCATTCGCGTTATTTGGATCTGCAAACGAAGTATAGCTATAAATTGTATAACTTATGTTATTCGTAGCTCGATTATATAAACATTCGTATCCTAAAACGTCTTATGAATTGATCACAAATTGAAAACCACATAATTCATCTTTTCGCACTGATCGGTTTCGTATGTGTATGACTCATGTGTCTGTGATAGTTCTATTTATTTCATTTTTCGTGTTAAGATCTAGGAATTGATTAATTCTCAGCAATGGCTAAATTTTTACGAGTGTTGGGCCTGTGCTTTGTAGATTATGTGTAAAAATCCTTCGAATTCTTATCAAATATCTATATTGATGTCAAAATAAGTTTCTGAACCAATATTGGTTATATTGGCTTTTCTTTATCTAAATTTTCGCCATTCTAATGTTGTCAATTTTTCAGTTTTAAAGCTGGCTGAAACGTCTTTGTGACAGTTACAATTTGAAGTATTTTTACACAAATTTGGGATTATTTGAAACGTTGGTGAAAAAATGATAGGAATATTGAAATTATTGTCTGGCTATTGAAATTGTTTAGTCTTCCATTTTGAATGTAAAACAGAAGGACGATGTGTGTACATATCTAAAGTATTTGTGAAATGTTAGTGCACAGGCGCCAAGATAAAGGTTGTGTTAAGTAATCAGTATTTAGTCGTCTTTGACAGATGATTACATATATTTTTTGTTGCTATTCGGGTGTCAATGTACTATTTTTTTTTTTACTTATATTTTATGAGTAAAGACGGATGTGCTTTGGATATTATATTTATTTTAAAATTTGTTTTTTTTTTTTATAAAACAGCTGTCAAAGACAAGGCATAATAAAATTTTAGTCATTGCCATTGCCACATTTATTCGGCTAACATATTTATTGTATTGGAATCAGTGAAGTATTAGGATTCGATGTTATTCTTAGATCCAAACTATTATTAGCACCCAAAGATTGTTATGAATTTATACAAGGATATTTATGTTAAATAAGAAATAAAATTATTCAATTCAAAATATGTTATTTTGCTTTAGGATTTTTGACTTTGAATTGTTTGGATCGTTATATTTAAATATGTGATATTTTGTTTTAAATATATATGAATAACGTTATAATAGTGTCAGTATGTTTGTATGTGTAGTAGAGGGCAGATCCATTGATTTGAAGTCATCAATCATACGACCCGCGGAGCCTGCGTCCTCTAGAACTGAACATAGACCTATCACGACGGGCCGTCAATGTGCTCAATTATGTACGAACGTTCAAACTTAATATTCAATGACGTTCATATATAAATTGAGTTTGACAAAGGTATTTGATTGATGACGGATAATTATGGAACTGCGCGTCGTCACACCGATTGCCGTCGTGGTGCCTCCTCTATGCTCTGTTCTGATGACGTAGGCCTCCGGTTATATCCCTTTTTATTTTTTTTTAATACCGATTTGGTTCACCGAATAGCTTTTTAAGTTGTCGAGTGAGCTAGCGAGATGGAGGCACTATGGCGGTAAGTGACGACGTTTTATTGTTTATTGTTTAGTTGAAATTCAATTTTTTTTTTAGATATATAAAGAAATTTAATGAATTACTTAAATTTCTTCTAAAGTAGTTCGACTATAACGAAATAAATTCAATTGGATTCAGTTAGTATTTTCAATCCAGAGAGCTATCAAAGACAAAAATAACAGCTCTTTTAGCATAAAAACGCAAATTAGTTAAATTTCAATTGTTAAGTAAAATTTTATACAAATGTTAAACAAAGAAAAACACATATAGACGTATATATAATATTTGTAGTGTGCGGTGCAAAGTACAAAACGCGGCCGGGCCTCACGTACCACTTCACGCACACGCACAAGGAGGCGGGGGGAGGCGCGCCCGGCAGCGACAACGACTCGCGCGACAGCCGCGCTCCCCACTCCCCGCCTGCTGCCTCGGCCTCCGTCGCCGCCTCGGCCTCCGCCCCCGCCTCTGCCTCCGCCTCGGCCTCCGCCTCCGCCTCTGCCACAGAGTATCAAGACAGTTACGTGACGTTTCTTAGTAATCCCGCCGCAGGTGAGACTACACGTAGGTACACACGCGTTCGCTACCTATGCTGTTGGAAGTGACCGTGATTTTGAGACAAGGATTGTGATGTATTCTGCCTACTCAATAAAATATATGGAGGTTTTATTATGGACATGTTTGTCTTGTTTGTCATTTTGCCACTAGTGCAGTTTATGAGTGAAAATATGTCTTATCGAAAAATAGGCAGTAAAAAAAGTTTTTACATAATTCGTTGCTGATATTCAAATAAATGAAAAGTAAAGGAAAATTCATTATCTTACTCTATTGTGGTATTTGGTCATTTTTTCTAAACGTCGTTTTTTTGGGATTCGTCTTCCTGTAAGAAATTTTTAAACGAAAATAATGTCAACACGTAATATACGAGAGGAAGAGAAGCAACATTACGAAACTTTTGGACTTTCTAAAAAAAAAAATACAAAACTGATCGCAATATGGAAATATTATATATCTTGAATTGCTAAATTAATACAAGTTTTAACCATTTCAGTAAAAAAAATATTTCTTACAACATCATAATATTTATTATTAAAAATGATAAAAATAGGGTTATCACTTTCAATACTATAGGTAGTGGACGTTAACTCCCGTTACTCTTCACGTTGCAGACACTCTATCACAAAATAAGGTGAAATAGTTCAAATCACTATATTTTCTTCGTACACTTAACACTAAACACTACACAAATTTAACACTCAACAAAGAATACACAAGTATTTCAAGCCCTCAATATAAATAATTAGTAATAATTAAAGTTGTCAGAACAAGCCTAGAATCATATTTTTGAGAGCCTAGAATTTTATTTTTGGCGATGATTATATTCAAAAAATAAAAGATTATTTCTATTTAAAAGTAATGACATTTTGCACTGACAACTTTCTTTCTAAGTTTTTTTGTACTCGATTATAATATATCTGTACCAAGCGTGAATATGTTGATAAATCGGAAATGCTTGTCATTTTTAGTAACTTATATTATATCTGAAATTTGTTCTTATGTTATCTTACTTGAAAGTGTTTTATTTGCTTAAAGTTTTTTTAATCAATCTATAAACAAAATCGGTCTTAATGAGTATAATTATAATACACAATATATGTACTAAATCTACCGGCTTCTATAAAAATTACCGGCTTCCCGGCTTCTAAATATACATTAGGTTCTCTAAATTTACCGGCTTGCCAAACTAAAATTTTCGCCCCTCCCCACTGATATGTACATATTTATATAGGTTAGTTATGTTGGTTACTGTTGTTAGGTGACGCGAATTCATCGCCTTATCCCCATCACAAAAAATGCCTAAGTTTTCCAAAAAAGTATATGTAAGTCGACATGTTAACCTACTCGCGTCTGGTACGAGATATATATTGAAATTAACTGCTACGCGTAGACATTAACCATAAAAATACTCTCTAATTTGCATTGTCCCACAGGCACAGGTACCCCCCAGGCGCCCCCCCGCCGGCCGTCGCCACCCCCGCGGCCCGCGTCCGCGGACACGTCGTCGTCGGACTCCGCGCACGCGCCGCTAGTGCCGCCCGCGCCCGCGCCCCCCGCCACCACCAGCGACCTGAAGGAACCTGATACGAAGGTAGGAGATTCAAATCTGACTAAAACTTAAAAAAAGCGTAAAAAGAAGTTTTGATGGCGATTTTAATTGATGTAAAATAATTCATTAAACAATGGAGGCTGATTGATTAAGAAAGAAACAATTTGATATCTAGTTTAGGAGAATATTTTTATTTATATTCTGCAATTTATAATAAAACATTAATTCAGAGGTCTAATACAAACGCGGCAGTCCACATTTTAAGATTCCAAGTTAACCGACATAGCTTAGGATTAAAATACATATTAAAAAATTTCAATTACAAAGAATTAGCTGAATTTTGCTACTTTTTTTAATGTACTCATGAATTATGTGTATCATTTTATTAGCTATATTATTTATGTAAGAAATCTACGATATGACAAGAATGTTTTCTTAGCTAGACTATTTTGCTAAATACATAAATATAAAAAAAAAATAATAAGTGAGCTAAATAAATACTTTTTTGTTCAGGCATCACCATCACCATATTGCGATTTTTGTCTCGGCGACGACCGAGAGAACAAGAAAACGGGAACCCCCGAGGAACTAGTCAGCTGCTCCGACTGCGGCAGATCAGGTAAGAGACGCGGACGCCCGCCCCGGAACGGTGTCAAAAAGTGCTACCACATACTCAACAGAGTGTGCGAACACCACAGGCATTTACGCGACATTAAACTTAATGGCGTAGTGGAGATACTCTCCTCTATGACTTACTCAGCTGACGCGTTCGATACTTTTGCCTCTAAAACAAAGTTGCTAGAGAACTGTGAATACGCTATGTCCCCACCCTCCTCCCGCCAAAGTCCTTCGCATGATGTCGAGGTAGTTGTCAACGGGAATAAAATTTAGTGATTTTTTTCTCTCTCTCTTTTGTCCTATATGGCTATGAGTTTAACATCGTTTGAAATATTTAACTGTTTCGTCTCTTAGGTCTAAGTGAAAATCGAATAATGCTATATTTAATTTTATTTTTTTTATTATTGTTAAGTTGATGTTTTTTTTTTGTTTAAGCATTCGCTTTTTGTGTTGTCACAAAGTGTGTTGCATCACAAACTCGGCTTCTTACCAAAGAGGTTTTGCTTGTTTTAGGATTATTGAGTACATTCCAAATATTTATAGCAAATTTTAACGTTTTTATATTTTTATTTCAAAAATTAAAGTTTTTCTTTCTAATTAAATTTTTAAATATATATATAGTTAGATAAAATGTTATTATACATGCAAATTTTGGGGTAGTTATTGTGTTTGTTGTATTCGTATTCATATACATTTATTCATATAGTAAAATTTTTAAATGATACAAGAAAGTATTGTAGAAAATTTTTATCAAAATGACAAATAAGCTTATAGATATTATTTTTAATGTTTTTCGTTAAAAAATAAAAATTATTACTTGTAACCCTTAGGTTAAAGTAATGTTAACACATGAATATATTTATATCTTGTGATCTTTAAGTTGCCATGTTGCTGTGTATGTCATGGAGTTAAGATGGATGCCAAATAATTGTAATTTCGTATCGACGGTGAAGTGCCTTATATAATAATACTTCCTAACTGACATTTTTAATAAATTCATTTTTTTTATTTTATCGTTTGAAATGACACGTTTAGACATGTTGGTTAAAAAACCAAACTAAGAGATATTTCCACTTTTTTATTTTAATGCTGTTGCTACTAAAATATATTAAGGAGATTTCACTAATACATGCTAACTGTGCATTTAAAACGATTTTAGACGAAATAAAAAAAATAATTTATTAGAAATGTCAGTTAGGAGATATTGGCACTTTATCGTCGCTATTATCTGTTGTATTTTATTTAGATAATTGAAAAATGGTAATGTCAAAAATTACAACATAAAAACTTTTTTGTTGTTTACTTCAGACATTTATAAAACTATAAAATATCGATTAGCTAATTATTACAAATTATATTTAATAAATACAAGTATGTTTTAAAATTTTAAATTGTATGGAAAATAATTTTAATCCATTTTCTAAATAAAGGTTAGGTTAAATCACTTAGTCTGTTTTCAACCTTAGGCATTTATTGGATCTTCCCCTAGAAAAATGTGTGCCTTTTATACATTTCAATATATTCTTATTCAAAATTTCATCACTATCATGTTTCATAACATTATCATCTAATTCAGTTTTTTTTAATTATTTTCATTATTATTTTTTTTTTTCATATTTCTTTATATATAGAGGCCAGTTATTACAAATGGTCAGTATGAAGTGATCTATTTTAAAATACACCCTGTATTTTAAGCAAATGGTTAATTTAAATTTGTTTTATGGAAGGATTTTCTTTATTTAAAAAAGAACTAGCAATTTTTTTGCGTTTATCTGATGAGTTATTATCAAAATATTTCAAGTCATTCATATGTTCTAAAGATAGTTATTTAGATATTCTAAATAGTTTAAATAGGATTTCTTCTTAATAATTGTTATTATACTCAATTGTTCAAAGTTTATTATATTTTCCTGATTTCAGGTCTCCATTTATAATATATGAAACATATATATATATATATATATATATACAAAGATTGTTATATTTATTTTATATAACTACATACAACATGTAAGAATCATATATGACACACTCATTTTCAGCGATCGAGTTATATTTGTATTAAATTTGTGCTGCGTTGAATTATTTAGCAATTTTGCCTCCAATATAGAAGTTGATATGTATTGGTGTTGAAAAAAAATGAATGGTTTAAAAAAATGCTAAAGCTTAGGCATTTATCACAGACAATGCTAGTAACAAGTGACGTCACATGTTACTAGCGCCATAGACATTTTATACTAATATTTGGTTTACAGGAAATATCAATTTTTACTTGTTAATAATATTATCGCTTAATATTTTTTCCATTTTGTAACATATAAATTCTTGTTATAAATATCGATATACTATACAATTATTCGATCTAGAATCGAATCAGAATTTTATTCCTAGCTTTCTAGTCGCTGTACATTTCACCGTCATATCTCACATCGTAAAAATTAAAAAATATATATTAATTCGCAAAAAGTACTTATGAATTACCATTTTTAAGGTAATAACCAAAATTCGGTTTTGACATTTCAATAATGACAATGTTTTTTTTTTAATTTGTTACGTTAAATATGGCAAGGGAATGTGAGCAATATTGATATTTGTAGAGCTTAAAAGTGCCTTTTATTAAAAAAAAAAAAACAACTTTTATGCATAAAACCCAAAGATTTGTATCAAAAAGTTTGATTTTTTTTTTTAAATTAATAATTTTATCATTCCTATAGTTTTATGATGTTTACTCTTTAATTAATATTTGTATGTGTTAAGTTAGTGTTTAGAGCGTAACCAAATTTTATTGTAAGATTATCTTTTATAATAAATGGTTTTTTTTCTTATTCAAAATGTTTAATATTACTACAATTGTAGTTGTAATCGTAAAGTTATTGTATACTTTTTTTTTTCAATTATATAGTATAGGAGCTAGCCAAATATTCGTATTTTGTAATTGATCTGTTATTGATGTTCTAGATTAGATTTAATACTGTAGGCATTTTTGGTTTTTAATTTTCTTTTTTTTTTCGTTGTGTAAACTCCAGCCTTTTGGAACAAAATTGACAATTAAATATATAAATTTTTATTATTAATCAAATAATTAAAAGTATATTCTTTGTTGTTTTTTGAGTTCAGTTCCTCTAAATACATTTTTTTCTAATTTTTGGTTCTTTATGTGCAATTAGAAAGCAAATATACCAAAAAATTTATTGTACATCCAAAACATTCGTTACCATTATTTAAATGTTACTTTATTTAAATATATATTGATTGTATGAATATCTACTGTTAATCAATTAATTGGTTATTAATATATGTCAAAATATCGTTTTATATACCATATATTAAGTTATTCAGAATGTTCAATTTAATAATTACAATTTCTAGACATATCATATAGTGGTCTCTGAGTAAATATTAAAATTGATTATAAAAATAATAATTATTGACATTTCCACCATAAAAATGACGTTTCTTTTAATTTCACGCACTTTAATACTCTGTGAAAATATATATGCAGAATAAGGAATTGTAAACACGCTGTATACGATGTGTGTTCACTTTGAAACACCCTATGTACAATAGTGTCTAAAATAAGCAATAGTTAGACAAGTTAAATGGACAGTACTGTTGAATTTAGTTTGCTACGATCGAGTATCAAAATATATTAGTATGGAAGTGCATAAAGCTAATTTTAGGTATTACTTATTATACACCATGTATATGTATGGCTGCGTGCTCACTGAGCGGTTATTTACGACGTTTTCTTCTAAAATAACATTAAAACATTGGAAATATTTGTAAAAATAATTGATTTGCCTTATATTTGGCTATTATAATCGCATTATAACCTCTCAGTTTGAAAACAGCCTATAGTCATTGTTTTTTGTGAACACCCTGAAATGTTTAATATATTAAATTGTATACTCCAAAAGTATTTTTTTTGTTTTTTTTATTTAATTGTGCTGAAGAATAGTGAATTGCACTTCCTTACTATGATACTTGTTATATATTAAAGGTAGTATACATTGTGTCCCATTTGTTTTTGTTATTTATTTTCACTATTGTTCGGCACATTTACCTTCCTCTAAATATATCTAAAGAAGATACTTTCAGAACGCCGAAGTATAATGTGCCTAACAGTAAGTGAAAATGTTTTATTATTATTATTTTAGTATATTTCACGTTTTTAATCTGTACAAGAAAAACGCATAAATTAAAAAAAAAATATTAAAAAAAAATTGCCAATATGGATTTAGTAGTAATACTATATTAATTAATTTATATGTCGTTTTGATATTGGTTATGCCATTTTTAAAATAATACGTTAAAATAAGAGCATGTCTTATTTATACAGGTTGTTCTAAAACACAAATAATATATTTTTTTCTAATTAATTTTTTTTAATGTTTTTTATTGTTTTCTACAGGACACCCAACTTGTCTACAGTTTACAAAGAACATGATAGTGTCAGTGCGCAAGTATCGTTGGCAATGTATTGAGTGTAAATGTTGCTCTGTTTGTGGGACTAGTGATAATGATGTGAGTTTGTTTTTTTTTTTGAATCCCTTTTGGTATCATTTTAATAATTATATTTAGGTTATTTTTATTTCCTTCGCAAAGACAAAGCGCAAAAGCAAAGCGGTGTTAAGCTCCGCGACTCAACGCAAATGACGCGATTTTTTTCAAATTTGGGTGTAAACCGTCGGAAGGAGTGTTTTGACACTAGGTTCTCTCTGGCGTGAAGCTGAAAAATGAATATTATGAATTTTGTTTTATATTTGCTTACTTATTGTGTCTCGTGAAACGTAAAAATAAAAGAAAATTACCTTTTTCCTTTTAAAGAAATATCACCTCTTTCCGTAAGAAGTTTAAGAAATCTTCTTGAGCTTCCTTACATTCCTCAAGGAGCCTTCAAATTTCAGCTTTTTATGGCTAGTTGTTGTATAGGTAGTCTATCAGTCAGTCAGTCTATCGTTTTAAGCAATATTCTAATTTAAGAATAGTTAAAAGATGTTGGTTTTTGTTTGATATATGTAGGACCAGCTCCTGTTCTGCGACGACTGTGACCGCGGCTACCACATGTACTGCCTGGCGCCGCCGCTGGAGACGCCGCCCGAGGGCTCGTGGTCGTGTGCGCTCTGTATTGAACAGTTCCACTAGATGGGTAAGAAATTATGGACTTTTTGTACTTTTAGGACGATTTTTGTATTTTTTTTTTTATTTTGTCGCGGAAAATGTATGAGTTTCCATCTTAAATATTTATTAGTTCTACGGCCCTACATATATAATTATATATTTTTAATGTGAAATACAAATAATATATAAGATTTATTGAGGCCAACATGGTGCTTATGGGACAGTATCTGACTGTAAACTGGATTAGGGATACGATTACCAGTCGAAGAAATATTTAAATTATTTTCATTTCTCCGCCGTGGTAAACAAAGCACGACGTTGAGTAGCGTCACTAAACATAATGTTCATAATGTGTCGAAAATTGCGAACGGAGTGTCTTAACACTAAATTTTATTTTGACTACCCTGCTATTAGATGAAGAGCCGACCGTCACACTTTCCTCATAGTATAGACGCTGAAATTATGTCTGTGAGCGTATCCGACAGTGGTAAGAACGATCAGCAAGTATTGAATTTGGGATTGAGAGGAAAGTCTGGCGATCGTCAGCTCTTTATCTATATGCGGGACAAAGCGTGAAGCTGTAAAAAAAGGATTACTCTTTTAATTTTAGCTTTTTGTTTTCAGGTGTGGAGGAGTTAGTATTAAATAGTGGTATGGCTGTAACGTACAACGTGTGTCATTGAGTGTCGATTGTATAGACAATGTTGCCATACATTATAAATTATACATAGTGTAGCGCTTAGTGTGGATTTATTGTCAATTTATTATTTTTTTTAAAACCAGTGCGAGTGTTTATAGTGACCTGATTTTTTTTTTTAATTTTGTTAATATATTTTTTTATTTTTTTATAGTGTCTCAGTGAAATAATACAGGTATTAGGCTTCCAGAGATTATTTGAATCGCTTTTTTTATTTATTGTTTTATTATCTGTATGTATTAACTATAAATCCGCACAAGGCTGTTTGAAATTTGTTCTTGTACTCAAATTGTAAAAAAATACATGTTGACAGTATGTATAGTTCTTTCTACCTCTACCGGTGCTTGTTTTAGGTGACTTTTTTTTTCTAAATTCACTGCCCATCATTTGCTATTCTGTAGTTTTATAATAAAAAAAAATAAATTGAATGTAATAATTAAAGCATAAGTCAATATTTAAAAAAAAATCTATTATACATTATGGGTTTTATGCAAAAAAAATATCTGAAATTTTGTAGTTGAGGCTATCGTAGCACAGTGATATAGTGTATGAATGAAGATTCGGTAGCTACGGATTCGATTTCCACTTAAGAGAAATTATTATATTTTTGTATTTCCTCGCTCTGATAAGAGAAAGCACGGGGTTGAGTTCCGCCATTCAACGAGAAATGATCCAAATTCGAACGAAAAAGCACAAAACGGAGTGTTTTAACATAAGGTTCTTTCTACTTAACTATTTACATTTTTTTTTCTAAATCAAAAATGTTGATTTATGTTTTTTTTCTTAAATATTTCTTCTTAATAATTTTCTTAAATATTTTTTCTTAATCGATTTTCCTTATATTTTGCTTGAAAAAGATACTCTATTTCCTTTTACGGCTTTCAGATCAAAGATTTAATATGACAAAAGTAATTATAATACGTAATATTAGAAACGAAATGTTGTAATTAAATTACTAGTATTAATTAATTGCTTATGATTTTTTAATATATGTAAAATTTAGATGACAACTTTTTTTTTTTTAAGATTTTTATACGTAAAGGTACAATAGTTTAATGCCTTAGTTCATTTTTTTTTTAATTTTATAAGTGCGGACTAATTAAAAAAGAAATCTTAATAATATTTAAATTATCAAAAAGTGTGTTACAATTTCTGTTGTATTTTTTTTTTATTTTTATAACTCTAGTATTAAATATTTTTTTTACTTAATATTTTCTGACCACTTTTTTTTTCAAATCGTAAACATGCTCAAGTAAGTGATATATGCAGCCATTTAAGAAAAAAAATTAAAGGCATTCCAAATTAGTCTTTAACTTCAAAATAAAAAAATGAAGTTGTTTTTTCTTTTTTTTTTTCTGACAAATATTTGAATATTTGTGAATATTGTATTATACGATGGGCTACATTTTTATATTTCTAGTACGCTTTAGCAGTTAGCTGTGTACATATGGCTTGGCGAATTTAATTCTTTTTTTATCATTTTTTTTTATATATATATATATATGTTTTTTTTTTTTTTCTATTTTTAGCGGATATGAACCCGATACTCCGTATGTACTGTTATTTTGTATAGTTTTGTATACTGATATCCGCTTACGGTAAAATTATATGTTTGTGTGAAACGTGTTATTTTTAGGTATTTTTGAGTTTTTTTTTGTGATAAAGGTAAATTTTTATTAGAATTGTTGTTTAGGAGAGGTGTTTCTCTGTTCACGCAGCTGCGACATTAACAGCAGCCAGCTATTTTTTAACTGCCAACATCTATGAAAGGTGGTGCAGCCCTGGTTCGATGGTCGCTTCTTTTTTCCACTCATCCTTTCAGTGTGGTGAGCCTGATAGTGACTACTACATTTATTCTTCCTTTTTCCATTTCCATCTTCTTTGATATTGGCAACGGCATCTAGTACACCCCCTGTGCCGTAGATAATTATGGGTGAGAAAATATCAAATCTTTTCTGTTGTTTGCCTACAACCGGCATCAATAATAATAATACAGCAATTTTTTTTTTATATTTTGAACACGTTTACTCTTAATTTAAAAAAAAAAACTAAATATGAAAGAAGCAATGATTATGAATGAAATATGTTGATACTGATGTTCAACTACTACTCCAGGTTCAATACCGACATTTATAATAAAAATCTTAAAAGTTAAGATTATCTTTATGGGAGACTAGTTGTGATTCCTCAGGGATGCCAGAAGATTTTATAAAATTCTGAAGTTTCTCCCAAGTCTTGTAAAACTATTTTTTGTTCCTATTTTTGCAGGTTTTATGATTTTGTGGTACTTTCCGATACCCATGAATCATTTTTTTTTTTTTTTTTATGGATAACGGATAGCAAACGAGCAGAAGGACCACCTGATGGTGGTTACTGCCCATGGACAACTGGCTACAACACCAGAGATGTTGCAGATGCGTTGCCAACCTAGAGGATACAGATGGAAGGGGAGTGGACAATGAGTAGCCCTATCGGAACCACCATTTTGGGAAAAGATGGGTGGGAAAGGGGAAAACCTTGGCTTACATGCCATCGAACCGGAACACATCATAAGATATTTGGCGGTTCTGTCTTTGACATGACAGTGGTCGCGAGCCAGACGGAGGACGAACCTCCTCATGCTAAATTACTATTTTATACTGTCTGTTCCCACTCGGCAGAAGATTAAATTAAATTTATTTTAATGCTCTGGTAGATGTCTGGATAGAGCAGGGTTCAGTTCCGCCCTTCAATACGTAATGTTTCAATTTCGGGTGGAAAATATTTCGACTACCCTGCTACGCGGAATATAACGAAATAGAAGTAGGTTGCAAATAAATATTTTTTTTTATATTAATAACACGTTTCACACACAACGCGAGATAGGTGTAATCGTAAGTAAAGCTGTGATCAGACTAGGAGGTTGTGATGGACTTAGTGTGGGTTTACAAGATTTTTTATTGCTTTTTACATGTATGTATGTATGTAAGCTATAGTGTAGCGGTTGAACAAGTCCGCTTTCATTTAAACTCCTGCCAGTCTCGACGTTGTTGTTGACAAGTTTTTATATATGGCTGTATGTTTATTGATTTTTTTGTACATATGTCTTTTTTGGTAATGGCGTCCCCACTTTTTCTTTAATTAAATGTGTTTCTGTGAACATTAATAACTAACTGTATAGAATTGGAAGACAAAGAAAGATGTGGAACATATAATGCTGATTTACCTTTTTGTTTATGTATATTATAATATATTATTTAATGTATGTTTTTAATTTGTTTCTATCTGATAGAATGACATTGACATAGTGGTGGCGCCATTCCGTGTGTCTTGTCTCTTCTGACATATATGTATTTGGTAATGATCACATTTTATTCATCCTATCAGAATAAGGTTTTTTTTTTATTTATAAAAAATATTTAGTATTTTGCTTAAGAATAATAAAAACAATTTTTTTTTAAATTTACATTGTATTTGTTTTCGTATTTTTTTTGACTCTGACATTGTGACATACAGCCAGTGATAAATGTTCAATGCCCGTTCTTTCCAATATGGAGTTGTTAGTTGTAAATGTAAAATAAGATTTCCATCCCGTATGTGTCATAACTAAGTGTGGTGACTTAACGAATAAACGTTAAAATTATTCCAATTTGTCTATTATTTATTTTCTACCCCTTAACTTTAATTAAGGTAGTGCCTGTGGCGCAGTGGCAGCGTCTGACTTTACAGTCAGGTTTTTACATGCGGTTATTGTGGATTCGATGATAGATAAACTCTTTCTTGCATATATAAAAGAAGTAATACATTTTACAAGGATAACAAAAAATATCATAAATAATAAAAAAAGAAAATCGCATGTAAGAAAATACATCTACTGATTTATATTTAAATAATTTTCATTTTTTTCGTGTTGGTAAGACAATAAGATGCAATGTCTTAAAAGTTTAAGACAAATCGAGATCAAATCAAGATCGCACAAATGTGTGGATATCGAAATATAGAGTACCTCATTGATATGTGGCAAAAAACGCAAAGTTGAAAAATTTTAAGTATTTATTATTATCTTTAAAGATTTCGTTCTTTAAAAAATACAATTGTTGTTATAACGGGTGTCCCAAAATTAACGCAAGATTTGAATCTTCGAACCGCAGCCGCAAGCTTTCTTACTATTTTTGAAATTTTGAATTGAAATATTCTTTGGGTCAATGAAGACACATTGTTCTATCAAAAACGCTCCATTTTTAATAACCCTATACTGTTGAAGGTCGTAAATTGCTTTTTTTTCTCAGGGTTGCCAACACTTCACTCGGTAACAAATGGCGGCAAAGTCAAATCTTTGCGTTAATTTTGGGACAATTCTATACAATACAATAGTAACAACGGTGCTTGTGTTACAACCTCGTATCATAAAAATCTTTGGTAAATGTGTATTTTAAGACTTACTAAAAATATATATATTAGACATCTCTTTTGATACCAGAGATGTTAAGCATGAAATCGTTATTATTTCTTACTGAAACAAAGACTAAGGAGAAAGAGAAATAAAAAGAGTCCTTGAAGAGATAAAGGTGTTATGGATATAACACTTATTTTAACTTCACGCTGTATCCCGCATCATAGCAGGGTAGGCAGAGGAACCAGAGCAGGAACACTCCATTCTTAAGTGGAGGAACACCCATTCTCTAAGATTTTCGTTCCCTTTACTTTATATTTTACTGAGGATTTGAACGTAAATATTCTCCCTTTTAACTTCATCTGTTACATTTTTATTGTACTAAAGCAGTCATTAATATTCGCCTATTCAAATCGTCGTTGCAACCACTTGTCATAATCAGAGTACTTCAAACCTTCCTTCACCTATTTTCTTTCTTGCATTTCCAACATCATATCTAACTCAAATGATGTAGATCGTATAGCGGATGCCAACAGTGCCATATCGAAGATTTAAGAGTTTTTATAACGCCTCTCGTGGCGCAGAGGCACGGGCAGAGTGCGACTGTAAACGCGACAGGTTGTGGGTTGTAAATGAGAATCGTGAAATGTTATTTGCCCCTTCTTCAAGTAAAAAACATGTACGATCCGCGCGTACTCTAATCCAATAAAAACGTAAGAATACGCAATTCCCATTTCTTGAAAGATTTGTTTTATGAAAGATGTTTAAACATGTACGTAATAAATACAAAGTTGATTATCTTAGAAAATAATCTTTAACTCTATTTTTTTGAATATTTTGAACCTTAAATGCATACTCTTAGACCAGGTTACCTATGTGCCAAGTTTAATGCACACCTCCGTCCGCGTAATTTTCGTAAAAACTGGCAGCTGTTTCATTTTCTGACTACACGCTTATTTATTAATAAATTAGCTTCATAGATGGCGCTACAAACGAAATTATTCAAGCTTCATCGCTCTTTGTCTACTCCCATGAAATATATGATGTCGAGTACAGAGTAACTAAACAACGCGCCTTAAAGGTTGCGGGTTCAATTCTTACGTATTTTTGGAGTAGTTTAGTACTATTAAGTACGATACTACCGTGTGTTCTCACAACTGTCTTAATGATCAACCTCTCAATTAGACCGTGCTAAGTTAAGTTCCTGTAATTAACCAATTTAAATGCTAAGGTTTCGATGGTCATGCCGCATTCGGGAAATGATTGCTATTTATTTATATAATCAAATATATTTCTATTTCTTTCCACTGGTAAGATAAAGGGCGTTGATTCCCCTATTTATTTATTTTTTTTTATGGATACCGGATGGCAAACGAGCAGAAGCGACCTGCCTGATGGTAAGTGGTTACCTTCGCCCATGAACATCTACAACACAAGATGTACTAGATGCGTTGCCAACCTAGAGGATACAGATGGAAAGGGAGGATAATGTAGTCCGCTGGGCGTGGGAACCGCCACCACATTTTGGGGAAAGGATGGGTGGAAAAAGGGGAAAACTCCCGGCTTACATGCCATCGAACCGAACACATCATAAGATATTTGGCGGTTCGTCTTTGACATGATAGTGGTTTCGCGAGCCAGACGGAGGACGAACCTCCTACCATCAAACAAATATTACTCTACCCCATTACCCTCCTATTTGACAGAGGTATCTCACATCTGACGGTTAAATGGCCCACAGAGTGTCTCTAATCACCCCAACACCAAATAGCAGCTGCGAGGGGTGAAAATTTTAATTAGGGGTAAGCCGGTGAATTTAGAGTTTGGTGGCATATTTAGGGAAATCGGTACATGTAATACTTAGGAAGCCGGTATAGGATGTGTGTTAAGGTATTTAGTACTTCACTATCGAATTTTTGATGACTACCCCTTTAGAGTTTTAGATGTGAAAACACGTTAACACATGGGTCCCAGAAAGTTCCAACCATCTTGCTATATTGAGCTTTTCTGTTAATACCTTTCTATTTTCTAATAAAATCCAACAGTTTTCTTGGCAAATAAATAAGTTGATATATTAGGAGTGCATAAGTTTTAAGGGAGGTGATTCTAAAACCTCGTGAGCGGACGCTTTGGTTACTTCCCTGTGAATATCTAACATTGACATATCCTTACTACTGTTAACCTGGTAATGTACTGTAAATGTACCTCGGAAAACCGGTGAAACCCTGAAGAGGACCTATTAAATATGGTTTTATGTCTCTAAGAATATAGAAATGTTTCCGGTCACGTCGGTGATATAAAAGATATATATAGAGTTCGTGGGAAACTCAATGGGAAACTGTATGCACCTATATATGTAGAAACTGGTCTTCGATCGATAATTAAGTCTCGAATCTCATGAATATGGCTAAGACTTTTTAATATTAAACACAAATATAAGTTATGCTGCAAACATCTAGGTTTCAAATCTCTTTAAGATACACCCATTTTTCTCTCAGAGCATTTGACTTCAAAGGCCTCGCGTCTATTTTTCCTTTGCACGCGATTTAACCAAGTCTTGGTGCTTATAAATTTTGTTGGACTGCCTAAGGTAGTTCTTAGGAAAAAGCATCCTTCACATAGTTCATCAACTATCGCCGTCAATAATAATAAGAAATGAGTTAACAAATACAACAACCGAAAATGAACAAATGACTAGTTTCAGTATGTTTCCAAAAATACGCATTCATTACTTAGCTTGTATGAATTTTCTTAGATTTTTATGTTTTAATATTTTTGTATTCGCTGCACGCTTCTTATACTACGCTGATATTATTTCTTGTTAAATTATTCAGACTCTGCCCATGGGCAGATGGGCAGGGCACACCATGGGAGGTCAAGACAAATGGAGTAAGAGAGCGATACAATGGTATCCGCGAGAGGGTAAAGGAAAGTGGCAGACCTCAGAAAAGGTGAAAAGCGATGATATCGAGAAGTGCGTGGGAATACTGTGGAACAGAGTGGCTCTAGAAACCAGAATGTAAAGAGGTTGAGGGAGGCCTCTTGCCGATTGGCAAACAGATCTACAGATCATTGTAAGAAATATCAAATACTATATTGAAAAATATTTATTACTCTTATTTAAGTGTACTTTGAACAATGTTATTAGGTTAAGTTGATCTGAATTAAAGGGGTATTTATTTATTTATTTATTCAGACTTCTGACACTTTACAAGAGTTATACTCACAAACACAACTCTCACATACCCACTACTCTATCTGGTAGTTACTTTCTCATACTATTTTACTTACCCATATATTAATGTCTCAGAATCATATTAAGAATTGTATTTTGTCATTTACTTATAAAAATAACAGTCTTTATTTTTGAATAATTACCTGAGCCTTAATGACCTTGTTTTATGAAAAGTTAAATATTCCTATAGAAGCACTGCTAGATAAAGCACATCTTTTCTAATTACATCTATGCCTAATGGGCGAGTCACTGCAAACTGTTAAAGAAATTGAAAATATTGAAATAGCATTGGGCGTGATAGAATGCGATTGAACTCTCAAAACATATACAAATAAAAGAGATGACCTACCATTATTTCTCAAAATATTAGGAGCATTTCATAATTTTGACGATTTCAGAAGTGCTATACCATCTCCAAATTCGAGCCTGATGTGATAATTGTAACTGGAATGTAGATTAAGTCCTAATAAACCTATTCCGCAAATCAATAGTTATAACTCCTATAATACAACACTCCACCTAAACCAAAATGATGGAGTTACAATTTGTAAGAAAAAAAATTTTAAAATGTTCTTGTTAAAGAAATAAATTTATCACAGGCGTCCTGTCTGGCCAACCAAAGTGCATTAAATAAATCTATCTTGTGTATATATCGATCTCCCTCAAATTTGAATACTGATAACTTTATAAATTCCCTTAGCGCTCATCTAGACATCCTAAAGAACCAAAAAAATATAGTTATAGCTGGTGATATGAATATAACTTTATAATTTGTAAATTTTGTTCTATTCTGTTATATAAACTATATTACTATAAAACTCATCTTGATCCGATCTTGATTGATATAAGAGTCATTAATGTAAGTAGAATATAATAAAATATCATATTAAAATTTAAGCACCTTAGAGTGTAAGCAAGGCGAACTTACAGAAAAATACTTTTTTCGTCTTGTTATATTAGGATGTAGACAACAGAAGACCCTAATTTTTAGGACATTATGGATGCAATTCATTTTAAAAACGTCACATAAACTTTATTTGTTATTAATTTATATTTTTGAGCATCATCATTTGGGAAAGGGAAAAGAAAAAGAAACAATATTATAATATAATTAATTAATTTATTGGAACAATTCACTACTTTGTATGATAATAAACCAAAACAGTTTTGGTATGAAGATCAATATATCTATATTCTAAACATTGCACTTTCTATGTCGACTAAGCTATTCGTATGCTTATCACACTCCACTCACATCGATTTAAAAAAGGAAAAAAAAAAGAATTTAGCCATTGCAAAAGCAAAGAACGGAGACTTTCACTTATTCCGCAAAATACATTTCCAGTATTCATATATTTTATTTTGTCTCATATTTTTTTTTAAATTGGAATTTTTTTAATAAAGTGTACAGAAGAGTGTGATATAGCGTTTACACTAACATATATACATATAACGTAAATATTTTAAAAGTGACATATAAATATATTAATAAAATATTTATATATGAAGGGTAACAACGTTTTTACTTCAAATGTACTAAACGCTTATTAATATTTAGTTTTGGAAGCTCTTTTAAGTCTCATATAATTTCTTTTACAAAAATTGTTTCTCTTGACATTATTATTTTATTAATAAACGTTTATAGATAATTGGTTAATTTTACATAATTCACTGGTATTTTTTTTTCGTATTAAAATTCGCTTTTCTTACGCGAATACGATACATACGATATGTAGACTATATAAGCATATATTTAAATTTTGATGGTTTAATATGTAATATATATAAATTGATTTAAATTATAGATATCTATTTATATAATATAAAAAAAAATTATAAACAAAAATATACAATAAATTCGAAAAATACTAGCAAAATAGTAGGTCCATGAACTATTTATGAATAAGTTTATTCTAGACATATAAAAACTTCGTTTCTTTATATATTTAACAGAATAACTATAATAGAGATGTTGATAAATTTAAAATTATAACTATTAATTATTATTATCTGGGAGTGAAAGTAAAAACGAGCATAGATAAATATATTTAATAAATACATTTAAAGTAATCACTCTGACATTAGTGACATATGATGTCACGTGTCATTTTAATACCTAAATGTTTTTTTTTATATATATAATGAATAATAGCATATGTGCATTGTATATCAACATCTCTATTATAAAAAAAAATATATGCATATATTATACTAACAACAAATAACTATATCTATAACAAAACTTAACATAGTCATGAATGCTTCGTAGTCATGGATAAAACTCACAAGGTAGTTGGAAATTTCAAATTTTCCTAAATATGTGTAACTTATATATTTATATGAAACGGACGTAGTCAGCTTATTTTTCTTGTGGTTTAATTTAAAAAAAGACAATATTATTGTCACATTTGAGGTTTTCCTAAGTCATATATTAAAAAAAAAAACATATCTTTAGACATGAAAGAAAAAGAATGTTACTATTATTACATTTTCTTTCTTACATTCAATGTTTCATTTTGACGCCATAATTAATTTAAATTTATCATGCTAAATTAAATTTCTCTGGTTCTTTTATTTTTTTTTTAATAACTATAAAATTTATAAACAATTCTGGTCCTGCCAAGTATTTTATGTATTTGACTACGTCCATAAACGTGATGTTAATTTAAAGTACAATAACATTACTCTAAAACTGACCATCGCGTGAATTACAGCTAGTAGCTAGTATTAAGCACTAAATTTATTGCAAAATTTATTTTAACTGTTTGTAAAATGTTTAAAAAAAATATTAGATTTTTACTAGAAAAATTATAACCTTTAACTATTATTTACTAAATGAATTAACCTATCTTATCACAAGTGACAAACTTACTCTAGATATCGGAAGACGTTTGATTTTGTTGCTTTTTTCAATAATAAATCTAAATTAAAAAAAAATTAAAACTAAAAGTATCCTGTAACAGCTGTAGGGCAATGTTTGCTTAATATATGAATGAACGAATGAAAGTTTATGATTCACAGATAAAAAATACTTATTTCAACTCAATATAGATAATATATTTTTTTTTCATTAAATTGCAAATAGTTAAAACAAGTTAGTTTTATTGTGAAAATGAAATGATTGTTTAAAATTAATTTAATTTATAAACTATTTTCTTTGTTTTTAATTTTATAAAAAAATGTAAATTATCATTGCTCTTTCTGTCACATTCTTTTATTTGTATATTGCTTTATTTGCCTAAACTAAACATATTTTTGTGTATTTTTATACTTTAAAAGTGAATTATTTATAAATAGTCAAAGTAGTGGAATAACGAACTTAATATTATGGCATAGAATTATTCTGGCTCAGCTATTCTATAAATTTTTTAATTATTTCTATACTAATTGAGCGTACTTAGTCTAAAGACAAATATATTTCGTACATTTGGTTTTTGCTAAAACATGAACAAAAGCACCTTTATATCACTATTTCAAATATAATCATACAAATTTTGAAGCGAATAACAATTTTCTATGAAAAATCTGCTATTATTTGACATTTTATATACATCTCTGTATAAAATATTACTTAATATAATTTTCAATTAAAATAATAATAAACTTGAGAATCTGTAACATTTGCCTAATTAATAATATCAAAATAAAACAGTTATAATTCTAATATGAATTCATTATATAATTTTTAAATCACTTTTTGTATTATTATTTAATTTTTTTCTACAAAAAATATATTATTTTTTTTAATTAGTCATTAAAATCTTTTATTAACATCTAAAAGATCAACAATAAATAAAATATTAAAAATAAAAATATATATATATGTAAATCTTTACAAAGAAGAGATATTTGCATTTAGATAACATTTAATGAATGCAATCATTAAATTTAATATATAAAATTATTAATTCATTAATTCTACATAACATTAAATACTATCGAGACGTTTAAAAAATATCAATGTGTTCTTTGAGCCGTTACAAATGTATATTGGCAAGGATTTTTACTTGGTATTAAATATCATGAAATGTGATTTTTAATATATATATATATATATATATATATATATATACAGTGTTATATATATATATATATATATATATATATATAAATTTATTTTGGTATTATTTAAAAAGTGATATAGTTTGGAGCCCTATTAACATAAATATTTAATAACATGTCAGATTCCGTTAAGCTTTATATATACTTTTGGTCCACAGATAAGTTATGGTAAAGTAGAGCTCCAATACTTAAAACATGTTTAATTAAACTATCTTTATAGTCTAAATTTGAGCGAATTTGTCATAAATTATATGACGACATAATATAAAAACTAATATATGTATATATGTTTCATGATGTACATGTTAGTTAACCATAAATATAGGCCATTCGGGGCAAGCGGCTGGTGGCGGGATTGGTAACGGCGACCCTCCACCTACAGATACTACTTCTGGCATCTGGAATTAACAAATTGGTATATAAAATAGAAATAATATACTTTTATATTTGTGTGTATATAGATTCTTGCATTTTTACACCTGCAAATGTTTTTACTCTTGCTCTCATACCCATAGGTTGACTGGAAGAAATTTCTATTAGAAATAAGTCCACCTTTGCCAACAATATTGTTTATACTATATTAATTGTTTTTACAAAGTGCAATAAAGAATATATATATGTTTGTATATTTGAAAGTAACCCCAGTTGTGGCGCAGAGGCACAAGCGTGCGAGTGTAAACGCGACAGGTTGTGGGTTTGATTCCCATTCCAGGAAATGAAGTATTTTCATTTTCTGGGTTTGGTAACAAGGCAAAACGCGGCGTTGAGTTCCGCCCCTCACGCAATGTCTCAATACGGCGGAAAGTGGGAAATGGAAGAGAACGGAGTGTCTTAATACTAGGTTCTAGGGTTCCCTCTGCCTATCTTACTATATGCGGAATACAGCGTGAAACTATATTTGTATATTATTGTGTCTTATGCATGCACAGATAAATTATTTTATGATTAATATGAAGAATAAAACTTTAAACATATTCTACAATGTATTATTAGAGTTCTATTCCTTTTTAATTGGTCAAAGGATCAAGAACAATATATAGAAATTGTGTTTCAATTCATACAATAATTACTAAAAATGACACTAAAGACATACATTTTCATAGATTAAGACGTTTGAACTAAACGTTACAGTTTTTCAAACAAAAAAATATTTAAAATCTAAAAAATTATAAAATCATTGGTTATTTTAATTTAAATTAATAAAATGAAAGTGTTACCATAGTTTGCGGGTGGTGTGGAGGATGGTAGTAGTGTGCTGGCGACACCGGCGGCGTCGGGTATCCCCAGTACACCAGCGGCGGCGGCAAGGTCGGGCCCATCGCTGGGTAATAATATGTTACTGGACCTACAAACAATCAATATTGCTACCATTCTAATTCACATATTTTATATAGTATTGCGAAATAAGTAGTGAAAAGCTATAACATTTTCTACTCTTTATTAGATATTACAGTCTATAGCAACAATATAACTGAAGTTTAAACCGTAGTTTATCTAGTTAGAGAAACGAAAATATTGTAAATATAAATATAACACAGCGCGGCGTTGAGTTACGTTTCACGCAGAACTCAGACCGACCGGAAAAGGAGATTAACGGATACGGTAAAAAGCGTGTAGCTGCTATTTTCCTTTACATATATATGTTCCTCTAGTGGGATTCGAACCCATAGCTCATTGTAGATTACAAATCATCGTACCACTAGATTTACTAAGCCTATTTAATTGAATCAATAATTTACGTTCCTTCCATTACTCATGCAGAATGTTAGTCACAATTTTACAATTTATATTTTTGTAAATATATGTAATATCATGTTATTTTTTTATCAAATGCGTGTTATTTTACTCGTGTTGAGTTTTATTATGATTCTAATATAAATTATATTTTATAAAAATGTATTATCCCATACATATATTTATTTATTGGCGATATGTGATTTGTATGAAATGCTTTGCTGGATTGTGTCTCATTGATTTTGAATATGAAATTAAATTGAATTACTATTGTGAATAAAAAAACATCTTTACATAAATATACATGATGAACTGAAAAGACTGAACAGAAAAAAAACAATGAATACCATTTAAATTAATAATAAAAAATATATTGAGTATCAAGTAGTAGTTCTTTTTCTATATATAAATAATTGGAACTTATATTAGTAAATATAATAGATAAATTAATTACATTTAGTCTATACTTTAATTCAAAGATTTTTTCCAAATTAAACAGATCGATCATGTAATATTGTCATCATAAAGCTTTGAGAAAACCAAAAAAAGAATAGTGGCCAAAAACTAATAGCATTCACTGTTTGAACAACGAAAAGGAGACTATAAATGAAATAGACATCAGTTATTAAATTTCATGGTTATTTGTATGAAACATAAAAAGAATATTTACAGCAAAACATTTGTACGTTGAAAACGGACAGACAAACATAATGTAGTTAAATAAATGATCACTCACCGGGATAACATAACCAGTCCACCAAAGCAGTGCACTTACACCATTACACGTCGCCGCCGCCGACCAAGCTTCGCGGACTTTACTAAACTTTGCTCCTCTACCCTGACCTAACGTTAGCCACCTGGGCGACCTCAACTACCTATATTATTACTAAATCTATTTTGATTAAATTTTTATATAGCTAAAAGAGTTAAGCAAGCTTTGTAAATATATAGCTAATCTATATTACTTCAAATGAAACTATTTTAACCGTATCAATCGTGTTTATTTCGGTATTCGAATATACAATTTCGTGCAGTAGTTCATGGTCACAAGTATTTGACCACGGTTTACAGAAAACCTGTCAATTTGTGACCACGAACCTATAATAAAGGAATGTCAAAATATTGAATTTATTGAATAGTTTCATTTAAAAATATGTCAAAAAATTTTTGGGAAATTCAAAGTTCTTACTAATCTATATTAGTTATTAATAATATATATTTATAATATATATTTTTTAATATTAATTTTAAAGCAGTTGAGGTCGCGCTATTGAAAGGAAGAAAAGAACTGATAATCCCAATGAGAAACGATACCACGCCTTGGTATATATGGTGGGGCGAAGTTTTTGGCTCACCTTAGCCCTTCTCCCAAGTCCTCTAAGAAGCACAAGGCTTTCTACACCGCTGGAAGCTTTTATATCCCCATTTTCAAATTCATTATTCACTTTATCCTGACATCCATGCATTATGAAGCACGATTTACTGTTTTTATTTTTTAGAATAGAGCCTTTTTGACATATATAACACAAAATGATAATAATGTTTGTAATTTTTTGGCCTGCCGGCAGACCACTTAAAACTTTTTAAAGGGGGCTAGGCCTTAAGAGCTTTGTCAAAACTCATTTTTGCCTCTATAGGGAGACATGGCACAAAAAGGACTCTAGCTCAGCCAAAACCTGTTTCTATCTTCCCATGTTTTTCAGCTACTATATATATATATATATATATATATATCTTATATATATATATATATATATATATATATATATATATATATATTAAATTATTAACATTTTGAATTATATTTGTGGCAAGAAAGCTCTACTTCAAAAATTAATCAAGTACTTCTTTGACTATCATTTTTTAACCAATTATAATATAATCATAACCCATACTTCTTTTAAGACTTTAGGAAACTATACTAAGCTATGTTAGGAGGTGGGAGACATGATTGTGCTATTTAATTGTTATCTTGTGAAGGAAAGTTGCTTTACATGGTATAGTTACCCGACTTTACTCGGCTAAGACGGCACTAAAAGAAAATGATCATAATATTGGTCTTTATAGATTGGTTCAGTAGTTAATGTATGAAATGGAATGTTACATAAATAATACGATTCAATTTATAAGTTGTAAAATTATGATAAAACCTTCGTTTTTATAAAGATATAAAAAAAGAACATAATAATATTCAAGTACAGATAATATACTCGTGCAGTTCGCTGAACATAGACTAAAGAGTTAGTAACATAGAGTATAGATCGTCCAGACCATAGACAAGTTAAGCTATAGAGTTAGTACATTAGCCCTCCTTCACAAGTTTATATACTAAATACACCCAAAACATATAAAATAGCACAACCACCATGTGCACACTGCAGTGAAACTCGCAATAATCAAGATCTAACATGAAATTTATCGTTTTATTAAAAAGTACGCAATAAACTAACAGCTATAAAGAAATAAGATGATTTTAACTATAGAAACGATTTATAATTTCTTATATCTAACCTATGTTAACTTACACTATATTGGTCCCCTGTATTCATGATATTAAATAACGCCTTTGTATAAGCAGCCATCTTATTAAACCAATATATATATATATATATATGTAGCGTTATTTTATACCAGAAATTAAAAAAAAAAGTGAATTATAATCAATTTTACACCATATTGTGTCAACATTGAACGTGTTTGGAAATTTGACAGGTTAAAATAAGCGTCACAGAAACACAATGGTTTGAATCCTCACACCACCTCCCCCAGTCATTTGCACGTCGAGATATTTCAATTTATTTATGAAAAATAAATATATTATTTTTAAAAGTACTTCTTTATAATAAAATATAGAATATACTACAATATAAATGCATTAAGCATAGTTTTTTTTTTATATTGTTATAGATAATAGAAATATTGAAATATCCCAGTCCAGTAAGGTAACAGAAAAAATTAAAGCGAAAGAAGGCTAAGTAGGAAAGCTGTGCATGTTAATGACTGGAGGTTCTACCATAATCCATTTTATGAATGCTCTTTGTAAATCGCAGATTAAAAAAAAATAAAAAAATGCCCCAATAAAAGTCATAGTCATATAAAAAAAATATAAATATATGAAAAAAATGCATTTTTCTAAAAGAAATAATAATTAATATGCGATTTTTGATAAAGAGTACTATTTGGAAGACACTAAGCTATATATTTTCTTATTATAAAGCGGGGAATTACCGTAACGGTTTTTACGTCAATTTGACGACTGAAGTTATTTCGCTATTTCATACTTCAAATTGAAAATTCATTTTGTATCATTTTCTAAATGAATGAATGAAATTGCGATATTTTATGTTATTATATATCTCATAATATTAAAATTTATAACCAGAATACCAAGATAAAGCTATTTACCGTACATTTTGTTTATTAAACATTAACATACAAATAAGTTATCCTCACGATGTGCTCTGGAAAATCGAATGAAACGTATATAAAGCGTCTTTAATTGTTTTTTTTTTAAATAAATAACCATGCAAAGAAACCGTACAACCAATCCATGCGTAACCCTTTTTTGGCAGAAACACACATATATTTTAATATAGTTTTATGTATATTTTTTTTAATAAAGTGCAAACACTTACCGCTTTTATTCCAACTTCATGCAATTTTCCATAACACAACCTTGGATATATAGAGTATTACAACACTCATGTTATACGGTGAAGTGAAGCTCAACCAGTTCAGTAACCAACATAAGTTAATACGTACTGTTTTCTTTAAAAACTCATTTTTTTGTATATTAAAATACAAAAAAAAAATAAAATAGATAATAAATATCTAAAATATCATTTATTTGAATAATCTGTGCTGTTTTTAATTTCTGCACACGTGGTTGAACTCCAAATGTCACAATATAAAATGACTAATAATTAACACAGTTTTTTAAACTATACTAATGTATTTTTGGCGTAAGACCAATGTTAGAACCGCCAAAAGTATATATGACAGAACAAATCAGCCTTTCCACCGCTGTGAAGCCCCATACCTAGTGATTTAGACAATGGCAACCATACAATGATAGATTTATAGTACTACCCACTTTAACATATTTTGAAGTAAATAATAATATTAATTATTTGTGGTGTGAGGTATCGAATGATATCAGTGTTTATTACATATTATAAAAGGATTTGGAGGTTAGATTTGTATAGGAACGATGATTTCTATAGGTAAATGTTCAGGGAAACTGCCAACCAATAAAAAATATATCTAAAAAGCATAATACCTAATTAAATTCATAACTACGTAGGTGCATCAACAAAAGTTGCTAAAAACACATACAAACAAATTACAAACAACAAACGTGTAAAGTACAAAAAGTGTAAATTAGTGAGAAAAAACGAATTAAGTACCTATTTCTTCACTACATAAGTACTTAGATCAGCCTTGGGTAAATTTACGATATATGCAAATATATGGAATGTCTACAACTCAAACAAAATCACAATCACGCGATATTCTATGTACTCGTATGTAGGTACCTAAGCTATATTACTTGTCATCAACAACCTCTGGTTCACTTATAAATATATAAACTTCAACAATGATTAAAGTCAGTAAAAATCAACAAAAACACATGATTTTCGAGTAAGCTTAAGCTAATAGCTGCAAAAGCTGCCGCAATTCATACGTCACGTCTTGTAAATTCATTATAATATGTATCTATACATATTTAGGCTTAGTTAAGGGGGTTCTAAGGATAACCGGAAATAAATGATAAAAAAAGTTTGAATATACGAATGTATGAATCCTATTTATGTGATTTTTCTTCCATTTCAAAAAAACGTCGCGATACGATAAAAAATATGATTTTGATTTTTTTTGTATAACCCCCGTCTAAATTCATCCTATAGAACCTAAAAAGTTAAGGCACTAAAATTAAAACATTTTCGTTTGAGCGTTTTGTCATAGTTGTACCCTGTTATTTCGACCGCCCGAACCGATTCAAACGTCAGGTACCAAAGTATTTAGGTACCGATAGTTAGTTACGCTACTATTATAGAGAAGTCAATGTAAATAACGAAAATAGCGAACCGTGGTCGAATGACCCTTGATGTTTTATAAAAAACCACGAAATGATTTGGGTTCGCCAAGTGTTGGGTAAAATTACACGCCAGGATAATACGGGTAAGTCGGGAACATCGACATCGACAGTGACCCCGGGAAGGGGGTAGAGATCGTGGGGGGGAGAGCGGCGGATAGAGCCGTCCCGTATCCCGCGGGGAGAGTGGGGAGCGTCGGGATAGTGTTGTACGCGGATAGCATTGGGGATGAGTTCGCATACGAGAAGAGAGGAGGCGAGGAGGCATAGGACATAACGGGGAGGGAGAGCTGCGGGGTGATCTGGGGCATGGTGTAGGGGCGCTTGGCGGGGGTCGCGTCGGTGGGCGCGAAGGCGCGGTCGTAGGAGCGCTTGGTTGGCAGTAGCTGCTGCGGGGGCAGCGCGGGCAGCACGGGCAGCGCGGGGTGCGCGGCGTAGGGGGGGCGCGCGTAGGGGAGGAGCGCGGGCAGGACGGGGGGCCGCAGGGACAGCAGGAGGTTCTCGTGCTGGCGCGCCAGCAGCGTGTGGTGCGCGATGCTCTGCGCGAGCAGGCGCGGCGCGGGGGGAGGGGGGACACACGTACCGGGGGAGAGCACCTTGGGCGAGGTGGCGGGCGTCACGCCGCCCGTCAACACTAGGTTCATGTCGTCGCCTGAACATTGGAACACCTGCAATACGTGTTACATACTATATTTGCTTACTTTTTAATTGAAGAAAACAAGAAACGAATGAGTTCGCGTTTTTTATTAACTGTTGAAACGAGTCAGAAAATTTAGCGTTTTTTAAAAGAAGAGATTTTTTCACTTTAGGGAAGAATTACACTTGTAGGCCATATTATTTTGAATAGAAACATACCTCAATGTACCGTTGTTTCTTCCCAAACGTCATATACCGATGATGCTTTTGTTGAGCGCAGAGGAAGGCGCTGGCTTCGCTGTCCATCTGTATGAAGGCTTCACCGCTCGGGTGACCCTGATTTTATTTAAAAAAAAAAATAATTTTTATTTGTCAAAGTCATCACGCCGTAAGTTCACTCACGATTCTATCTATATTTAAGAAAGCCCAAGATAATACTAATATTTTTATTAATCTATTTTTTGTTAGCTTATAATATTGTACCATATATATAAGATATACTTACTTGTGCATTATATACCATGTGAACTCCTTGCATAACGATATTCTTAGCGAACTCATCTAAAAACGTTAGAATATGTTCAACCTGAAATATTAATAAATATATTAAATAATGCGTTCATTTTTGATATTTGCCTTGTAAAAACTAGTCAGACAAATTTCGCTTAAATAATAACCTATTGTAGATATTAATAACTTAAACAGTTCCATAGTGATATTGATTTATTTAATAATGAGTTTTTTTTTTATTTTATGGATAACGGATGGCAGACGAGCAGAAGGACCACCTGATGGTAAGTGGATACCTTCGCCCACGAACATCTACAACACCAGAGATGTTGTAGATGCGTTGCCAACCTAGAGGATATAGATGGAAGAGGAGGACAATGTAGTATTCCGCTCTCAGAACCACCACATTTTGGGGAAAGGATGGGTGGGAAAGGGGAAAACCTGGCTTACATGCCATCGAACCGGAACACATCATAAGATATTTGGCGGTTCGTCTTTGACATGATAGTGGTCGCGAGCCAGACGGAGGACGAACCTCCTACCACCAAAAAAATGATTGAGTGAATGAATGAGTTCAGTAAATTTGTTAATTTGTTGAAAAAAGACTGTGTTTTTAAGTATATGAGTGTGTATATATAAGTATATGTATATTAATGTGTTTTTGAATTGAAAATTTTATTCGAATATTATTGAGTTCACAAATTATTTTAAAATTGTAGTGAAAATTTTATTGGAGATGTTTTTGTTGTTTGATTTCGAAGTTTATTTTTGTTTAAATAAAGCTGTATGTTTTCCTATAGTAAATAAATAAATAAAGAAACATTTGGTTAATAATGTTTCATTATAAAGTAAAACTCTCGTAGTTTGTCGTTTCAGAGTTATTTTAATGAATTCAGATATCAAGGGGCCATAGTAAAAATTCATGTATAACGTATAAAGAACCCTTTTGGATTGTCTATATGTAAAATGAAAGGAGTGAAAAATATATTATAAATACTTTGCTTTTTTTATTTTTAGTTAAGGTAATTAAGTATATTTTTAAAGTATTAATCTCTCACTTAGTATAAGAAAAACAATTTTAGAGAGCATATAAAAAATACGAACGTTTATGATAAATTAGGCACAACAAAAAAAAAACCAAAAAGATAAAGCAAACCAACTTCAAATCCATACCTGAGCTTCATAAGGCAATCCCCTGAGTCTCACACAGTCCTTGGCGGTACCAGAAGTAATAACATGTTGTGGTACCAACGCCACTGGCAACAGTCCCTCCGCTGGTGCACTCGCTGTTGATGGCGTACTCGCTTGGCTTGTACGCGTTTCTAATGAACGATTTAGTACCTATAAAGGAAATTATATAAAATTATTTATTGTAATTTGAATGAAGGTAAAATTATTGAAGAGAATATGTAAATTGAATAAATCATTTTTAAATATGTAAGTATCGTTAATAAAAGGTATTGTTAGAGAGGTGACTTTGTAAAATATCTTAATTGATCATTTTACAATGACCAATATCATTGTAATAAGGTTCTACGTGAAAATAAAGCAAAGTAAATATATAAAAAATCTTTCCTAAAAAAATTGTGACATACATAAAATTCTCACAAAAAAAATTATAACTTAGACGAAAGCTAATTTGAAACTAGATTTAAGACAAGCCGAATAGTTTACTATTTTTTTCTTGAAAAAGAAATAAATGAAAAAAATATATAAACATAAAAAATAAATAACAATGGGATAACATTTGATTAAAATGCGATATTTGCAGGTTCGATTCCCACTTGAAGGAACACTTATATTTTTTTTTTCATTTAGCCGCTCTGCTAATATAAAGCGCGGCGTTGACTTCCGCTCAACATGCAATATTTCGATATAAATAATAATATTCAGATAGAAAGCAGAGAACGGAGTGTCTTGACACTATGTTTTCTTTAGAAAAACTGTTAAGCTAAAAAATATGTTTTTACTACAAGTACGAGCGTGTAATTCTTACCATTTATCCAAGGGCAGCGTGCACATAAAGAAATCACTAGATTACAGCAAATCTTATTGTTCTCTTTGCATGTAAATAACTATTGTGGTTATGATTGTTTATCTAAATTGGATTATTTGGAATATTTTCTGAATCGATTTAGCCTTTTTGTGATTTAAATGATTTAAAAATATTGATTTACATAATTTGCCGATAAACATACTTAGAAAACGTATAAATTTTTTTAAGGCAGGGACTCGAACCCGCGCCTCTCGGTATCTAAGATATTTTATAAGCTGGATATACTCGTAGAACGCATGATATAGTGGTCAAAGTGCTTGGGCGGTTTTCATGAAGAGCGGGTTTGAGTCCCGTTGTGTTTAAATTTTTATACATTTTCTAAATATGTTTTTGGATTCCTAAGTGTGTTATTAACACTTTAAAATAATTTCTAAGTATTAAATATTTTATAAGAAAAGATGATTTAATTTAATAATTATGTTTCGCAGATGCACTTTGAACGGTAATAAACCGGTTTCAGTGTTACTGAGTCACTAATAGTGGTTACCGATATGATATCAGTCTTTAATATTCTTACGCAAACGTACGGCGTGAATATGTTGATAAGTTCTTCAAGTCTCTAAAAAATTGCTTTATATAAATATAAAGGGTTAAAAAACTACTAAATATAAAAAAATTAAAACCATTTTTTTTACGTAAATTAAATAAATATATTTAATTAAGATGAACGTATATTTAAATAAAATTAACGCCTGGCACAAGCGTGCGACTGTAAACGCGACAGGTTGTGGGTTCGATTCCCACTCGAGCAAAATGGAAATTTTCATTTCCTGAGTTTGGTAACAATGTGACGCGGCGTTGAGTTTCCCACTCAGCACGCAATGCCTCAATTCGGCGGAAAGTGGGGAACGGAGTGTCTTAACACTAGGTTCCCTCTGCCTACCCTGCTTTATGCGGGATACAGCGTGAAGCTATGTATGTACGTAGATGAAAACAAAATTTACAGACAAGACATCAAACTTAAAAATGCCTGTACTGAAAAATATTAATTATCCATTTATCAACTTATTAACGCCTTGTGACGGATATTACTAAAAGTTACTATATATTTTAATTCTAGTTTATTGACTCCGTTGTCTCATAGTTGTTTAGGACTACGATGTTTTTGAAAATTTCAAGTACAAATCACCTTATGAGGTTGTTTAAGATTTTCATTACAACAAAATACAAATATATTTATTATATTTCATTCATTCAAAGTTAATAAAGTTAAATTATTAATCGAAGGAAAATCGAGTAATCGCTTCATTGTAAAAG
>JAKGSA010001570.1:17757-40901 GCA_033558755.1 Philaethria dido | reverse complement strand
CTGACGGAGTGTCTTGGCACTAGGTTCTATTTAACTACCCTGCTGCTAATTAGTTTTACTTTAAAACTAGAATGATTTTATTATTATCTATGTTCAATTTTCCTGACTATAAGGAAATTTTTACTAATTTCAATAATGGAGATTCTATTTAAAGTAGTTTTTGAGTTATTCGTAATAATATTATCTTTTAGTGCATTTTACTTCTATTTTTGTTAAAATGTTAATTATTTGTAATTACTTCTTTCAATTTTCTATCTACAGAGAATATTATTTCTCCAAACTATATTTAAATAGTAGAACTAATTTAAGCTTATTTCCCATCACCAAACAAATTTAAACTTATCTAAAACATATGTTATCATTTAATACAATATTTATGCAATGGTATTTTATAATTATTTATATAATTGCAGTTGAGTGTGAAATTTCCATCTAACTTATTATTCAAATTATAACACGTTAGTTATAACTAATGTAGTTATATAAATATACAATGGGCTGCCCGCGACTTTCTTTGCATGGACTTTATGAAACAAAACGCCTGTCGTGGCACAGAGGCACAAGCGTGCGATTGTAAACGCGACAGGTTGTGGGTTCGATTTCCACACCAGTAAATGTAAAAGTTTAGTATTTTCACTTCCTGGGTTTGGTAGCAAGGTAAAGCGCGGTGTTGAGTTCCGCTACTCAGCACCCAATACCTCAATTCGGCAGAAAGTGGGGGACAGAGTGTTTTAACACTAGGTTTCCTACCTACCTGCCTAACCTGCTATATGCGGGACACAGCGTAAAGCTAAAAAAACTGAAATTTACTATCTGTCTTCCTTGCAAAATGTAGGGGGGTTTTAAGACATACTTTACCGGAGTTCCTAAGCAGAAGGAAATAACTAAGGTTTTCTCTTTGTTGAAATTACGGAACGGAACAATAATGTAAATTAAGAAAATACGGCACGAAAGCGAATTTGTTGACTTACATTCTTTCTTAGTACTCCCCTACACTTGCCTGTATAAGCAATCAATTATTTTCCGTAGCTACAGAAAGGTATTAAGGTTTCTCTCCATCGACTTGAGTGCTCTATGCTCACTTTTTCTGTCTGTCTGACACTCAGTGATAACGAAAGATTTTTATATATGTATTGATTGATAGTAATTGTTCTATTATGTTAACTGTTAATGAGATGCTAAATAGCATATATTCCTCAAACACGTGAAAATGTATGAATTTTTAATTCGAATTAAAGTCCTTCTAATGGTTAATAGCAGCTACACATTTTTTTCGCATCGCAGAGTAAAAGTGAACCTAGTGTTAAGACACTCCGTTCTCTACAGTATAAATATATTGTAGAGAACGGATAAATAACGGATAAAGAACGGATTCAAATTCTATTGTTCTTCTATGTCGAAGAAATTTATGATTACGTGTGTAAAGTCATCAGTTCATCTATTATTTCAACGCAAGAATACGTGAGAGAGACTATCGTCGGTCACGACTGATCCTCACTGACTTGTGGGTTCGAATCTCAGAGTAATCATCATATTCAATTTCTATTTGTTTCTCAGCTCTGTGCTTTAGCAAAGTTAGATGTTAAATTTCGGCACTCAACATGCAATGTCCGTCAGAGTGCACGGAAACGGAACTACCATGCTACGCAGGAAAAATGTAGCGCTATATACATGTATATGTAAATTAAGGCCTGTGTACACAGGCGTGCGACTGAAAACGCGACAGGTTGTGGGTTCGATTCCCACTCCAGGAAATCGAATTATTCATTTACTTTAACGTTTGGTAACAAGGCAAACAGACAGGCAAACAGCACGCAATGCCTCAATTCGGCGGAGTGTCTTAGCACTAGGTTCCCTCTGTCTACCCTGCTATATGCGGGATACAGCGTGAAGCTATGTTGATATAAATAAACATTGCTCCAAAAGGTGTTTAAACAAATTTTAACATTTAACCTTCCAAGTTTTCCAGGAAGGTGTTAAAATTCTTACCAATTTAAAAATTTGACGCTAAATTCATTCATTTACTTAAACTGAGTTCCAAAGAGTATTTGCTCTGACTAAATTTAAGTCTGGAAATGTAAGACTTCCACGTTTATTTATGTAAGATTTACAATTTAGTGTCTTTTGAAAAGGTTAAATATGTTTACATAATTTTCATTCGCTCAGTAAGTAAGCTTTGCTGTTGATATGCTAGTAACATATCAGTATGTGATTTCGATGCTTTAATTCGTGTACTAAATAAATAAGGTTAAAATTGGTTAAGGTTGTGGGTTCGATTCCCACTCCAGGAAATGTTAGTCTTTTCATTTCCTGGGTTTGATAACAAGGCAAAGTGCGGCGTTGATTTCCGCCAATCAGCACGCAATGCCTCAATTCGGCGGAAAATGGGGAACAAAATTGTTGTAAGAGAACGGAGTGTCTTAACACTAGGTTCTTAGGTTCCCTCTGCCTATCCTGCTATAAGCGGAATACAGCGTGAAGTTAAAAAAAAAGAAAAAAAGTTCTTTCTGTTATTATCTGTGTAACTAATATTTTTTATTATGCAAAATGATTTCAGATTCAAATTTTAATCAAAAACAATTGAGAAAAATATATTTTTCAAAAAAGCTTTTTCACGCTTTTTTTAAACCTAGTGTGAGATACTCTGTTCTCCGCTTTTTGTCCTATTCGTTAACAGATATTGCGTGTTAAGTGGCGGAACTCACTTGGGCTTTCTCTTACCAAAGCGAAATAATTAAAATATTTTAAATATAATCATTTTACTGAGTGGAAGTCGAACCCACAACCAACCGTTTGCGGTAACAAGCTATTATAGCACTAACATAAAAAACTAATAATAAAAAAAAAAAAAATACTTACTTCATCAACTCAACGTGTCTGTTGTGACAATTTTTAAATCTCTCATAAAACCTCTTTTTGTCCACAACCAGATTTTCTGATCCGCATATATTACTGCTATCGATTTTCAACATTTCCAATTCACCTTTGAAAAACACCATAATTGCTATTGCATTCGTATCGAACGACGTGATCCAACCACCACCGTAAATGGCCGCATAGCTTTGATAGATACACGCAAATATATGTCCAATTGGAGTATTTTTATCAAAAGGCACCCAAGAACTGACCACTTGGGCATAATCTTCTGAACCATTTCTGACGTTATTTCTATAATTTTCTGACAATACGTATTTGAATATTGGTTGAATCATAATTATTATGACTGTTGTGTACATCAAGATCCAGTAGAAATAGGTAACTTTTCTACTGTATCGCGTATATTTGTTGATTATCATGTCTTTAACTTTAGATTCTCCTCTCTGTATCTTGTCTGCTCTGTTAACATAATCAATGATTTCTTTCCAATGTTTCTGACGAATTAAAAAACTACATACTTTACCCACACTCACTGTAGCCAAAATAGTTATTTTTAAATTCGTCAATGTCAAATTCATATCATACTTGAGAAACCAAATTTCAGCGTATTCGGTCGCTGTAAAAACAATTACTGTAAAATGTAAAAACATGTAAAGGCATTTCTTAAGGAGATCCTCTGGTAATAACAGGCCCCAAAATTTTAATGCATTAATGTTAACTCCTAGAAGCGGATAGTCAGGATTTTCAAGTTTACTAGATATATATGATAACATGTTGATGCTTTCGACAAGTGATGGGAATTAAGTAATTAAATAGGCGTATTGTGGTTTTATATTCCGCGATAATTACCTAGTTAATTATAGTGATGTGTATTTGTTATGGGCTACAAACTAATTTGATTTTTTAGATTACTACGATTTTTTAATCATATGTAACGCCTGTCGTGGCGCAGAGGCACAAGCGTGCGACTGTAATCGCGAATTGTGGGTTCGATTCCAACTCCAAGGAATAAAAATTTCATTTCTTGGGTTTGGTAACAAGGCAAAGCGCGGCGTTGAGTCCCGCCACTCAGCACGCAATGCCTCAATTCGGCGGGAAGTGGGGAACGGAGTGTCTTAACACTAGGTTCTTAGGTTCATTCTGCCTGCCCCGCTATCTGCGGGATACAGCGTGAAGTTATGTATGTATGTATGTGTAATTTTCTCCCAAGCAGAATTGTTTGAGAGAACTTAGTGTCTTGACACTCCTCATTGAGGGCGACGTGTGATTATCGATTAATCGTAGATTTAATCCCTTTCGGGGAAATTGTTACATTTAAAAAAAATGATTTTGTCAGCCTTTACTCTTTGGTAAAACAAAGCGCGATTTCACAAAGCGTAAAGAAGCACTGAGTTCTGCCATTCAATATGAATGTCTCGAATTCAGAGTGAACAATGAAGAACAATGTCTTCGAAGGGTACTCTCTGCCTATCAATATTTGGGAAAAAGCGAAAGCGAAACTTTAGAAGCGCGAAACTTCTTAGTTTTTATTTTGTCTATCCTGCTATGCTAAATATCAGTGGCGAGGGATGATAATTTTAGTTAGGCAAGCCGGCAGATTAAGGGAAGCCGAAGTATATTTAGGGAAACCCGTATATGTATTTAGGGAAGCCGATGTATATTTAGGGAAGCCGGTAATTTTTAGGGAAGCCGATATATTTAAGGAAAACCGATATATTTGGTGTAGGATGTCAAGGTATTTAGTAATTTCACTATCGAATTTTGGTGATGACCTTTTTTTTGTAGGTCAAAACGATGTGAGTTATTTGTTTGCACTTTTATGTCCAATATTTTCCTGGTGACCTTTTTTTAGCTCTCACACCTTATTTGATTTTGTTTTTTGGAGCTCCACATTTTACTGACGAGCATTTTTTTTAAATTTTTTTTTAGGTCTCATATTTGTACTTTGAAAAGTTAGGCAAGCCGGTGGGAATCGAATTGTATAGACGCCTCGTCACTGCTAAATATATAGAAAAACAGCGAATTAATATAAGACCTTAACGAAACACGTTCACAAATAGTATCTCATTATCCTTATCGTCCTGATAAGGGTATTTACGGTTTTTAAGGTTCATGTTACAAAAGTATCGTTATTGGATCTGGACACGTGTGCAAATAAAAAAAATACATTGAAACATCCTCTTATATTGAATGGTAGTTGTACCCTGCGCTCGTTGCTACGCCACCAAAAATAAATTTGAAGGAAAGTCATTATATACAAATAATTAAATAATTATTTGTATATAATGTCTTTAATGATTTTGTTAAGTTCGAAAAAAGTGTGTGGCGCCATCTTTCGAAAAATTGGTCGTACCCACTCAGAAACCTTTGTGGGTTCATGCATGCACTTTGCTAAAGATTATCATATAATCAAATGCATGGTTCACGATTCTATAAAGGACATACTGACAAACATTCATTTTTATATATAAAAATTATACTCGTATATGAAGCTAATAGCGTGTTAATAAAAAAATATTAAACTTCTATCGATATATAAAATGGATTTCCCTTTAGAGTAATTTCAGGTGTAAATTTTTAAAATACTCCTCTTGCCATAATATTGAATCATATAATTAAAATATGCGTGATAATTATACATTTAATATGTAATTGTGGTTTGTATTATTGTAATATAGAGTCCATTATAGTTCAGTAGGACAGTTTTTGGATTGTAAACGCTCATAGGTTCGATTCACAATGAGAGGAATGATTATAAAAAACAGCATCACGCTTTATTCCATATAGCAGGGTGTTGGGAGAACCTAATGTTAAAATATCCTGTTCGTGGCTTTCCGATCGAATTTGAGACATTGTGTGACAAGTGGCGGAATCCAACGCCGTGCGGAATTCAGCTCAAATAAGACATATCTTACTTGAGCTGAAAAAAAAATTGAATTCCACCAGTCAACTTGTGGAAAGTGGAGATCGAAGTATCTGGATATTAATTTCTATGTACTATGTAGGAAGAAGCGTGAAACTGAAAAAAAAACATATGTAAAATAGGTGGAAAATTAAAATAAACTGAAAACATATGTATTACCATTACTAAAATCAAATGAGGCTTTATAACATAAGCGTTCTCAAGCAATGAGCCCTCGCTAATTGAAGTAATCTTGTCATTAATTGTTTTCACACGCCATAGATTTTAATTTGTGTTAATTTATCTCTTTTTCTGTTCTTCAAGAATATTTATAATATTTTAGAAAATTTTGGTATATTTGGAGAATATCTGAATATTTATGATAATTATTGGTTTTAATTAGTGGGAACTATTAAAGTATCAACTCATGCCTAAGGCAAAATATTGTGGGACTCATCTATAAATATTATACTGTCCGCCTAGTGACGATAACTGGTGGAAGCTATACCTTAAGGATATCAGATAGAAGACAAAATTCTATATGCCTAAAGAAATAGAAGAATATAAGAATATAATGCAATGAGTCAAATAACTATAAAGGCTTTCATAGCGTAGTGGGTCGGCGTCGGACTCTAAACGATATAGGTTGTAGGTTCGATTTCCATTCGAGAGAGGCAGAAATTTATTATTTATTTATTTATTTTTCAGCTGTATTGTCTTGTTATTTTGGCGGAAATAGATTAATTGTCAAGATACTCCGTTCTCTGCTGTCTGCCCGAATTCGAGACATTGCGTGTTCTGTAGCGGAACTTAACGCCGCGATTTGTTGTATCAATGAGTTACTAGTGACTATATTTAAATGATTTTCATTTCCCTGTTCTGTTAAGACATAATGCGGTGTTCATTTCTGCCACTCACCACGAAATGTCTGGATTTTAGATGGAGAGTGTCTAGACACTAGATTCTCTCTGATTAACTTACAATGTGGGAAAAATATGACGGCATATAAAAGATATGAAAAACAATTCACAGTGAATTCACGAATAAAATAACTCTAGACAAATAATTTAGATTACAGTAGTAGAAGTTCTTGATTTCGGTACTTGGCTTTATTCCCAGGGAAGTTTGTGACCAAATATTTTGTTAGACAATAGCATGTTGTGTATAATTAGACTCTAGAGGTTATTATGTTAAGAAATTCTACTTACATATGTGTCTATATATCTTTTAAAGTTATTCTTTTATTATATTCATACTTCAGATGTAATTTATTTATTTTGATTTTTTTTAACTTCACGCTGTATCCCTCATTTAGCATGGGTAGGCAGAGAGAACCTGAGAACCTAGTGTTAAGACACTCTGTTCTCTTTCAAGAATTCCGTTCCGCACTTTCGCACCGGATCAAGGCATTGCCTGCTGAGTGGTGGAACTCAACGCTGCGCTTTGCATTCTTACCAGACTCAGGTAATAAAAATACTACATTTCCTTGAGTGGGAGTCGAACCCACAACCTGTCCTGTTTACAGTCGCCCACTTATGCCTCGTCGCCACGACAGCCGTCGTAGGAATTTCCTGTGCGGCTTAAAGCCGTTAATGCATCTGTAGCTCCTGGTGTTACATAAGGTCGTCGGCGGCAGAGATCACTTACCATCAGGTGACGCGAATACTTGTTTGCCTAGTTATTTCCATAAAAAAGGCAGAGAATTCAGTGTCAAGACACTCCGTTCTCCACTTTTTGTTCGATATTGCGTGTTGAGTAGCGGAACTCAACGCCGCGTTACGCTCTTACTAGAACGAGGAAATGAAAATAACTTGAATATTATCATTCAAAAATCATCGCATTCTACAGTCAGATGCCACTACGCCACGATGACCTTTATTTAAAGTAACATCTATAAATATTTTAAATTATCAGTAATAATTATTAAATGCATCGTAGTGATTTTGAGCCTCGGCAGAATGATTATGTTTAGATTAACTTTATTTCCCAGCATGTGAAAAAAGCGCGGCGTTAAGTTCCGGTTTTCAACACGCAACTGATAGCTATATGTAAATTAAGTCTATGAGTAGTCCATTATAAACACGTAGATTATTTAATTTATTATCTACCTTCTCTTTGTAAAATTTTAGATTGACAAATGACGTTTCTTACGGCGGGGAAGGAGGGACTCACTTTTGTATCGACCGTTGTACAGTTCAGACAATAAAGTATCAATATTAATAAAATAGTATTTCTCTTTTGTTCGACGATTTAGAACAATGTTTTGATTTGAGTTGAGTTGAGGGCAAGCACGAAAACTTGCGACAACGTATTCGTATCGTTATCGAAATAATTTGTATGGGAATTGAAAAATATTTATTGTACGTATTACTTATATAGTTATATATATATTTTATCTATTATAGTATCTACGTTATATATTGTTCACACCCCCAGTCCCTTCCCTTCCTTTATTTCCTATGCCTTAAGGTTGCCTGCAAGAGATTTTTTTTTTCATGGAAAGGACAAGGCAAACGAGCGTTCGGGTCACCTGATGCTAAGTGATCCCCGCTGCCCACGGCTCTGTGTAACACCAGAGGAGCTACAGGTGCGTTGCAATATATATATATATATATATATATAAATATTTGACGCAATGACCTGTCAATATGACATGAAATAATAGTAGATATGTTATTATTTATACAAAATACAATATTGTATGAAATAGAATTGGCATTAACATGGCTATAAGTAAACCTATACGTATATAACGTACACGTGTAGAGATAAATTTCAAACAGCCTTATGGTTTTTTTTTAATACTCGAGTGCTCAAAGAAAACGACTGTAAACGCGACAGGTTGTGGGTTCAAAATCCACTCCAGGAAATGTAAAAAGTTTAGTATTTTCATTTCGGTTTGGTAACAAGGCAAAGCGCGGCGTTGAGTTCCGTCACTCAACACACAATGCCACAATTTGGCGGAAACTGGTGAACGTAGTGTCTTAACACTAGATTCTCAGGTTCCCTCTGCTTACCCTGCTATATGCGGGATACAGCGTGAAGCTAAAAAAAAAGAAAAGCGTGAAACTGAAAAAGAATCTAATCTCATAAACAGGTCTAAAAACAATTCACGTATTTATCTTTTACATAGTAAAAACAGTTCGGTTCCTGCCAATACATAGATTACCCGAATTTAAGGTCTGACATTAACAAGGGTTGGTGTTTTCCGCCACATCGGCGACTATCCAATGAGACGGGGTTAATTGCACCTCTCAATATCGTTTGACGGTTACTTTATACCGTTTTGTATATCTTTGTGATCTTTCTTTGTTTCCGGTCGGATTTGACCTTTTTCAGTTTAGCAGTGTAGTCAGAAAGATTCTTTTCTTCACCTTCTGACTGAATTGAAAATATTTCGTGTTTAATAGCGGAATTTAACGTCACGTCTTGTCTCATAAATCAAAATGATTAAGTTTATAATAAGTACGTCTTATTTACTAGGTAATATATAGTATATAGTTTACTCCGCGAATTAAACTTCCAGACATCGATATTCCAGACATAAGGTGAGTATATCGGATAGTAAATAATACAATGAGTTCTAAGTAATAACTGCGTGTGTTAAAATAAGAGCACTGAATATATATGGAGAAGCGCAATATAAAGACGCATACACACCATAGGATCAATTCACCTTTTTGTATATTTCTACTATAAGTTACCTTTTTAATTTTTTTCAGCTTCATGCTTTTCCCATAAAACAGGATAACCAGAGAGAACCCAGTGTCAAGACACTCCATTCATCTCATCAGAGCATGAAAATCATTTCTCCGAGTGGGCATCGAAATGGCAACCAGAGGTAGTCACACTGCACCACGATCGCATTCCTAATACCAAAATAACTCATCCTAAGTATACGAATAAAACTTAAACATTACTAAAAATACCCTTTCTTACAAAATCGCTAAAACTGAAAGAAATTTACAAGAAGAATATCGTTAAATAAATATATTCGAAACAAAAGTTATTCATTCTTTTTGTTATGAACGCTTAGATTGAGATTTGCTGTCGCCAGAATGATTTCTTCAAACTCAAGGGTTACAATCAAAAGTTAGGCGCGTCATTTCGTAGACACCCATCAAAGGGGATCGTGAAACTTTGTATGACTTGGACTTGTTTGTTGATATTCTAAGAACTTCACTATTAGTCTTTTTTTTATACCGGAGGAAGCATGAGGACCCCCCGGAGGACATGCATGAAGAGGTTAATGACTGTGGACGAGGCGAAAGAGATATGCAGGGACCATAGCGTTTGGCGCTCCGTTCTCTCCGACTACCCTGCTAGGGATAAAGCGTGAAGTTAAGTAAGTAAGTTTTTTTATAACTTCACTCTGTATCCCGCATATAGTAGGATAGGCAAAGACAACCAGAGAACCTAGTGTCCACTTCGTTCTATTAAGATTTCAGTTCCCCGTTATCCCCTGAATTATAGGCATTGCGTGCTGAGTAGTGGAACTCAACGCCGCGCTTTGGCTTGTTACCTAACCCAGGAAATGAAAATACTAAATTTTAACACTTCCTGGAGTGAGAATCGAACCCACAACCTGTCGCGCTTACAGTTGCACGCTAGTTCCTCTGCGCCACGACAGGCTAAGGCTTTTTTTAAAATCTTAATATTATTCTTTGATAAGAAGATATCATACACAAAAGGTGCTTTAAAGTGGAGGCTAAAAGAGCATATTCAATTGAATCTATATAAGAGCTCATGTTCTCATATACAATTGTATGGTAATACTTAAGTATATGTTAATTACATCGTACACACAAAGGAGACACAAAGTCCCTAGATCTACTTCCTCTCATCAAGAGTAATGTTTAAATAAGGAGTCTAAAGTAGTAGCTAGTAAGTATCTACAAGCATTTCATGGATATTATCTAGACATACTATACTAACGATAACCCGCAACCATCTTTACGTAGGTTATAAAACAGCGTGAAGCTAAAGCTTCTTATAGCTGAGTGGCGAAACTCAACACTGCGCTTTGCTTTGTTACCCAACCCAGGCAATGAAAAATTCCATTTCCTGGACTGGAAATCGAACCCACAACCGGTCGCGTTTATAGTCGCACGCTTGTGCCTCTGCGCCACGACAGGCGTAAAGCTGCTTCCTTATTTAAAATTAAAGTCTCGTTCTTTTTAAATAGCTTCAGTTCAAACAACAAATTAATTTCTTTCTCATAGTACAATGAAGCAATTAATTATCCTAATTGGTTTATTTGAATCAGTAGAAAATAGTAAAAGAAAATAACGGTGGTATTAGTTACTTGGAGTCAGATTGGAAATACGATACTTTTTGGTGAACAATAAATCTAGCTATATCCCGCGACCTTGTTCGTTTTTATGATTATAAAACCTGAAATCCTGTTGTTTCGTATTTAAGTAGGAATTTCCACAATTTCTCTCTCAGTGCTCCCCTACAATCACCTAGGAGTCGATAGGAGCAGTCTGTTTCAAAGGTTACATTGCCACTAATAAAGAATTGTAAACCATTGACGAATAAAAGAAAAAAATCCCGCTGAGTTTCTTGCGCCGGTTCTTCTCAGGTCTGAGGCATTAAATTTAGTGGACCGGTGGTAAATTATTTGACGTTCAAAAAATGCATGTAACTTCTTATTTCGAATAAAATTATTTGACTTTGACTTTGATAGTTTTTGTTGAAATTTCAACTTTTTAAAGTCAGCCGTTCTTTTTAAGATCCTTTTGCTATTTTCAATTTACCGCTTCAAATCGAAACATTTTGAGAACAGAAATGAAAATAATTGAAATATGCTCTTCCGAGAGAAAGAACCCACGACCTATCGCGGTTACAGTCACATGATCTAAATATATGAAAACGAGCAAATTAAATAAATTTTCATCCATAATAATTGAAATTTTAACAAAAATGAAAACCGACTGTATATAAAATGTACTAAATAGTCACATTATTTCGAAAAAGTCACAAACTACTCGCCAGATTCTATTAATTTAATAAAGCCTTATTAATTCTAATATAGCCCACTAAAAACCTACATTTATTACAAATAATTCCAAAATTATCAACATCATAAGCATTAGCTATCATGTAAAAAAAGTTATGTTTAAAAAAATACAGTTCAGATTTGATAAACTCCACCTTTTCTGGAATTTGGTTAAAGATATTCATTCAATAGAGCCAACAAAAGTCTAGGCAAGCGCTAGTATAATATATTTTTACGAAGGCCAGTTTCAAAAGAGATCTAGTTTTTAGATCCTTTTGGTAGAACGTTGAATTATTCATCCCCTCGCTCTAACCCGTACTGAAATTCGAAAAAACCTTTAAAAAACTTCGTAAATTATATGCTGAGTTAATTAAATAATCAGTGGACTTTCAAGTATGAAAAGTGGATGTGGTATATTTTTTAATTGTTACTATTTTTTTTCAATGAGCATTGCTGTTATGATATGTCTGTATATAACGCCTGTCGTGGCGCAAAGGCACAAGCGTGCGTTCGATTCCTACTTCAGGAAATGGAATTTTTCATTTCCTGGGAACAAGGCACAGCGCGGCGTTGAGTTCTGCCACTCAGCACGCAATGCCTCGATTCATCGGAAAGTGGGGAACGGAGTGTCTTAACACTAGGTTCCCTCTGCCTACCCTGCTATATGCAGGATACAGCGTGAAGCTATGTATGTACGAGTATGTACGTATGCTGTTATGATCAAAAAGTGTTTTCCACACAATTGAAATTTTTAATCTATATAGGACATGAAACGCTTGCATTACTGAGTGACTGACAACGTAATAAGCTGTTTCATAGGTACTTCCTTCCATGGACCACTTAATCGTTGAAGGGCCTACGAGTACCTGCAGCAGTATTTCCAGGTCGATACGACATGGGTACTTTCAAAAAGCGCGATTTCCTACAGATTAAATGCCGTCAACGCGCTTGTGGGTCCTGAAGTCGTCTCGAACGCTCGTTTGATTTTTCTAACCACTAGAGCAAAATGTACATCGAAACTACTGGCCATAATAAATCGAAATTTGGCTTGTAGGCTGCATAAGGAGTGTATGGGACCATTAAGAGGAAAAAACAAGAGAAAACGGGATTTACTATCATTATCGTCACCTTTTTGATTTACATATTTATAGGTCTCTCCAATGGTACGTCACTGAGCTCGATTTTCAGCGTTCTGCTCCCAAATATTCAAATAATCTATTAAGTATTTACTGTCGGGTGATCATATTTTAAATCTAGCAATATTACTTTTCGCACGTAGTTTTATTAAATTTGGTTTCAAATTTTAATATCTGAAATAAATGAACTAGTCACATTATGAGGACGATCACAGAAAATTGATTTCTTAAAAAATAGATAGTAAATTAAACCTTTATATTTATAATAAAGTCTATATCATTACACTATATTAAAAAAGAAATTAATAAAAAACAAACTAACTAACTAAGCGGCGTTGAGTTCCATTCAGCACGCAATGCCTCAATTCGGAAGAAAATGAGGAACGGAGTGTCTTAACACTAGGTTCCCAGGTGCCCTCTGTCTACCCTGCTATATGCGGGATACAGCGTGAAGCTATGTATGTATGTATGTATGTAAAAAGAAACTAAAAGGAACGGTAAAAATAATTTTGTCAGTATCCCGATTGTCCTGGCAAGTAGAAACTATTGTATTGATATCAGATTTGGACTTTGTGAAAATTTTATTTAATATTGTTATTTTGAGTTAAACCAATTTCAAAGTTCAGATTCGTTGATTGAATTAGTACTACGGTAATGACTTTGACTGCTCATTTTATATTATAATTTTTAATTTGTAATTTTATATAACTAATTAAAACTTTTTAGGTAGAAACAGCAGAAGGTTGCTTATTTATATATAAATACGTGAATCAAAAATTTTGTATGGAGAGGGATGAAATTTGGCACACGTATAGTTTATAGAAGAAGGAGTGTAGAATGCTAATATTTTATTAAAATAATGCATAAAAAGTATATTTATTTAATAATATAAGCGTTACATACACTACAATGCGTTTGACATCCATGTTTATATAAAGTGACATAAGCATTGCTAAAGACAACGCGTTATTAACACGTCAACTGGGACACTAGTACTTGTAAACCGACTATTACGTATTTTTATGTAAGTTACTTCTGATGTGGTCCCATTTAAATTTAGTTAAGATGTCACGAGTAGGTTTTGAGTTATTCGTAATAATTTTACTATTTGACGCATATTTTCTTTTTTTGTTAAAATCTGAATTACTATATACTTCTATATACGTTTTTTGAAAAGAATAAAGTGATTCGTCACTAAATTCTCTTTTAAAAGTTAAGTGAAAGTAGAATATATGACATAAATTATGACTCAGGTCTTAAGTAAAATATTTTATGTTCCAGACAACAAAGAGTCCCCGCGGGATGGCCTTTAGGCAGCTTATTTCAAGTGTTCCGTGGTGATATAGTAGTATATACGTACTACATACAGTACTGTTTGTGATACTTAAACGCTTATTTTATAAAAGAAGCTGAAAATTTATTTGTAAAACTATTTGGAAATCGGCTTGTCTAAAGATAATAGAAATAAGTCCTGCAGTAAGGTAAGACACTTCGTTTTCCACTTTCCTCCAAAGTTGAGACAGTATGCTTCGATAATTTATAAAAAAGAGAAAAAGACGCCTGTCGTCGCGCAAAGGGACAAGCGTGCGACTGTAAACGCGACAGGTTGTGGGTTCGATCCCCACTCCAGGAAATGGAATTTTTCATTTCCTGGCTTTGGTAACTAGGCAAAGCGCGGCGTTGAGTTCCGCAACCCAGCACGCAATGCCTCGATTCGGCGGAAAGTGGAGAACGGAAATGTTAAAAGAGAACGGAGTGTCTTAACACTAGGTTATATGGTTGCCCCTGCCTACCCTGCTATGTGCGTGATACAGCGTTAAGATGAAAAAAAATGTCTATTGATTTCTAGTCGTATTGGAATTCATGACAATCAATGTCAAGTCCATATCATTTTTATATTAAATTTAATTATCACAGAGATCATCACGGCGCAGTGGGACAACGTCTAACTGTAAACGCGATTGATAGTGGATTCGATTCCCAGTCGAGGACTATATTCAATCTGTCTTCATTTCTTGGCTTGATAAGGAAGCGTTGAGTTCCGGCACTCAGTCAGGTGGAAAGCTACGAATGGAGTGTCTTGACATTTGGTTCACTCTGATTACCCTGCTATGCGGGTTTGAGCGTGAAGCTGTTTTTAAATATCAAAATCTCCAAGCATAAATTACAAGTTATTACGCTCATAATCCGAATACGACCTTTGGGAGTTGATAAAAAATACTGACACGCAATCGCATATCATAAAAATTCATATCGCAAGAATGTGATGCCACTTGAATTAATGTATGTAAAGATATCCCCCCCCTCATATGCGTTATTTAAGGTTGAAGTAATATAGCTGTTATATAGGACAGTAGAGTGGTTTTAAGCATTTGAACCTTTTTTATTTTTTTTAATTTGAAAAATGAATTTCCATACAATAAATTATTGTGACAGTTGCATTGTAATGTGAGCGGGAAACATAGCGAGGAGAACCGATGGTCGTTGGGGCTGAAAGGTTCCTGACTGGCGACCACGAACCGGACAACTCTCAGTGGGCAGGCCCCCTACCAGGTGGACCAACGATCTGGTCAAGATCTCCGGAAGCCGCTGGATGCGGGAGGCACAAGATCGATCGCCGTGGAAGTCTTTGGGGGAGGCCTACATCCAGCAGTGGGCGTCGCACAACTGAGACAACGACGATGACAACAAATTATCAACTTGATTCAAGTATGTTTCTGTCTTCTATGTTGTTCGTAACGTGAAGTATTTTTTATTATCTTTACGTTTTTCATACTTATTGCTTCAAAAATAATTAGGAGGTCTGAACTTTTAACTCTGAACTTTCTCCATGCTGACTTTCTGAGGCTTCGAGTTTGAGGCTTCGTTTTTGTTGTAAATTATCAAGGCTAATTCAGCAGCTATCTTAATAAGAATAATTGTAACAAAATATGTCAAATGATTTAAATTTGGTTATAAATCGATACTTACCATTCAAAGGTCAACTCTCCCCCAATGTGTATTACCATCGCGTATACGATCCACTAAGCTTCATTATGAATACGTATCTATAGTGCTGGAGGAAGATCACATAAAAAGCATGAGGACCCTATGAAGGATATATATGAAAAGGTCCATGACTGTAGACCAGCCGAAGGAATTTTGGCGCTCTGTTCTCTCTGACAACTCTGCTGGGGATACAGCGTGAAGCTATTCCAGCACGCAATGCCTCAATTCGGCGGAAAGTGAGGAACGGAGTGTCTTAACTCTAGGTTTCCTCTGCCTACCCTGCTATATGCGGAATACAGCGTGAAGTTATGTATGTATGTATGTATGTAGTAAGTATGACAATTGAGTCACAATTAAATAGTATTAAAACAAATGAAATTAACACAAAGAAGCCTTTATAAATAAATAAATAAATAAATAAATAAATAAATAAATAAATAAATAAGTAAATAAATAAATAAATAAATAAATAAATAAATAGATAAATAAATAAATAAATAAATAAATAAACAAATTTATACTCATATGAATATAATTATTAAAGTCATTAATTAATTCATCCAAAAACAATACACATAGTGTTATCAAAAACACAAACAAATAGATAAACAAAATATTTTAATAACAAATTGCATTATTAGCATTTCAATAGTTTCAGTACTGTAACAAAGCCACCGAATATTTATGAGCTTTGATATTAATCAAAACAGTGTGAATACCGCATTCATTATAAACTAGTATATGTTACTGTTTAACACTAAGATATGGTAAATCATGGAAAATATGTCTTTGGTAACAAGGCAAAGCGCGGCGTTGAGTTCCGCCACTCAGTACGTAATGCCTCAATTCGGTGGAAAGTGGGGAACGGAGTGTCTTAACACTAGATTTCCTCTGCCTACTCTACTATATGCGGGATACAGCGTGAAGTTAAAAAAAAGAATATCTAGAAAACTTCAACATTTTTAACGGTAGAAAAAACATTTCGTTTGCCGGTTTCCGCCCAAATTCGAAACATTGCCTCTTCACTGGTACAGCTTGACGCTGCGTTTTGTCTTACTAGAGCGATGAAATAAAAACAATTCAAATATAATCATTTTCTTAAGATTTACCAGTCAAAATGGTAAAAGACCGTAATATTTCTTGTAATCTGATCCAATTAACATTTACTGTATTTTTTAAGTTTTACCGAGGTTCAAGTTCAAATATTTTATTTTTTTAACTTCACGCTGTAACCCGCATATAGCAGGGTAAGCAGATGGAACTAGAGAACCTAGTGTTAAGATAGTCCATTCTCTTTCAACAATTCCGTTCCCCACTTTCCGCCGAATTGAGGCATTGCGTGTTGAGTGGCGGAACTCAACGCCGCGCTTTGCCTTGTTACCAAACCCAAGAAATGAAAATACTAAATTTTACATTTCCTGGAGTGGGAATCGAACCCACAACCTGTCGCGTTTACAGTCGCACGCTTGTGCCTCTGCGCCACGACAGGCGTGAGCAAATAAGTAAAATAAGGCAAATAAATAAATTTTAAATTTTACTAGAAAATCTTAGGTTTTGACATAGTTCAAGCTTTTACAGTAACATACATAAAAGGACAAAATCAAATACAATATATAGGCTGTCGTAGCGTAGTGGGACTGCAAGTGGCTGAGCAAAATGGTCTCGAATTGGATGGAAAGTCAAGGAAGTGAGTCTGTTAAGTTATTTTCATTTCCATCGGTCTTGTAGAGGTAAGTGGTGCGTTGAGTTTCGCTATCCAACACGCAATGTTTTGTATTCTTGTACAATGAGGAGAACGGAGTGTTTTTACATTAGATTCTCTCTGCATTCCCTGCTATGGGAAAAATATAATAAATAGATCATACTAGTACAGTGGAATAACGTCTAAATGAAGTTGTGGGTTCAAATCCCATATTAAAATAATTTCATATTTTTAATGTTAAAAATTAATAATAAAATATTATAGTGCGCAATGCCTCAATTCGGCGGAAAGTGGGGAACGGAGTGTCTTAACACTAGGTTCCCTCTGCCTACCCTACTATATGCGGGATACAGCGTGAAGCTATGTATGTATGTATGTACTAGTCGATTTATCAACATATTCACGATTGGAAGAAATATAACAATTGTCTAACAGAAATTAATTTCCAACAATAAAACAATGCCTATTAACATGCACTTTACGCTAATTTAACACGATTCACACTTTGAAGTTGGTAACTAAAAGGCAACTAAGTCGGACTTCGCAAACTTAAATGCAAGCACTAGATCTCTCTTACATTACACACGGGTTAGTTTAAATGAGCATTTAAAGTTATATTAGTATAAAAACATTGCTTCAGTTCGGTGGAAAGTGCAGAACGGAGTGTCTTAACACTAGGTTCTCAGGTTCCGTCTTTTTTTTATCTAATGTGTAGTATGCTGTTCGCCCTGCTGGCTTCTACAGCGTCACGAAGATTATGTGGTAGGCCGAGCTAGAAGAGCTCTGACCTTGGCTTTGACTACGTTTGGAAAGGCGACAACAAAGAGATTTTACTAAATCGCTTCCCTATGTCTTTCCTGCTATAAGCGGGATACAGCGTACATGAAGCCAAAAAACCCTTTTAACTGACTGACTGGCACATTTATTATATGGAGGAATATTAAACGTATCATCCTGTCTTGTACATAGCCAAAGAACGATGTTAAATACCGCAAGGACAATATCTATTAAAACTGAGGGAAAGTGTAGAAAGTGGAGTATCACTGCTGTATCATGTATTATTTTTATTTGTATTTTGATAAAATATTTTTTTTATATTATATATTAATATATTTTATAAATTTAATCTATCATGGGTATGGGTTCAATCCCCATTTGGGCATAATTTCTCCCGTCTCCAAAACAAATCACGGTGTTAAGTTCTGCCACTCAACACGCATAATATGTCTGTATTAAGCGGAGAGTGGAAACCAGAGTATCTTGACACTAGGCTCTCTATGACAAATAGTGTAAAGTCAAAGTCAAAGTCAAATAATTTTATTCAAAATAAGAAGTTACAAGCTTCATTTTTTGAACGTCAAATAATTTACCACCGGTTCACTAAATTTAATGCCTCAGACCTGAGAAGAACCCGCGCAAGAAACTCAGCGGGACTATTTTTTTTATTTTTTTTATTTTTTATTTTATTTATTTTTTTTTTTTTTATTTTAATAAATTTTTATTATAGTAAATTCCAATCCATAAACTACATACATAGCTTTACGCTATATCCCGTATATAGCAGGGTAGGCAGAGAGAACCTAGTGTTAAGATACTCCGTTGCCCACTTTTCCTAATAAAACCTTAAAACATAGTAATGTTTAAGAAAATTTGAAAATCAAGCACTCATTCATAGAACGAAATGGCCGTTTGTGGACTTCCTTGATTGAAGTCCTTATGGACCTGAAAGCCACTTGAAAATACATTTCCGTTCCACAGTTTCAACTGAAAATGCGGACAAACAAAATTTCCACCGGAAATGGGGAAATGAACAAACATTTCTCTTTTAATTCGCTATCTACAACGACTATGACTATGACTATGTAAACTTAGCGTAAGTTTGCGTAGTCGTAGTCGTAGTCGCTAAAACAGAACACTCAGTTATGCTTTGAAAATGAAATTGTATGCTTTTCTTTTCAATTTTCTAGTGTTTTGCTGGGTTCTAAGTATACTACATATATTCTGTGACTTTGTTTGCGTGAACTATAAAATTTAAAATGACATTTTTTTAAGTTTTCGCTGGAATTTCGAGAAATATTTTGTAAGTGCTCCCCTACACTCCCCAAGAAGACTATATGCAGAATTTTAATTTGCGTCTCGTATGGAATCGAAGCTACTGGAGCTTAGCCTGCATATTGTCTATCAGTATTTTTGACGTGAAAACATAACAAACAGCCATCCGTCCTTCTTCACAAGCTTTCGCATTATTAGAAGGATATGTATGTTTATATAATATTCTTTATTGCACTTTTAAAAAAAAAAACTAGAAACACGTTAATAGTACAGAGTAGTAATTAGCAACGGTGGACTTATCTCTATAACAGATATCTTCCAGCCAACCGGTAGATAGGGATGAAAGAAAAAAAAATATATAACGGGATGACAGTCCGTACAATAAACAATTAAGATAAACGTATAATCTAAAAAGTAAATATAAAATAAAAAATAAATAAATAAATAAATAAAATAAAATATATACAAACAAATAAATATATACATATATACATACATATCAATTTCAAAACATATATAATATAACCTTATAATAAATATAACTATATAATAAAACCATACATATATATACATACAAATAAATATAATATGAGCGTAATAACGTTACTTCAATGATAAGCACTGTCTAATTCTTTTGTTAAATATTTTTTCAATGATATTCTATGAAAAATTTTAACTTATATTTTTTTTTGAAAAGAAAACGTCTTAAGCGGATGTTGTTTAAAATTAGGTATATTTTATTTATATAATGAAGATGTGCAAAAAGCTAATATATTTTTTAATAATGTATTACAATATTTTTTTTTAACTTCACGCTGTATCCCGCATATAGCAGGGTAGGCAGAGGGAACCAGACAACCTAGTGTTAAGAAACTCTGTTATTCATTTTCCGCCGAATTTAGGCAATGCGTGCTGACTGGCGAAACCCAGGAATTGAAAATCCTACACTTTTACATTTCCTAGAGTGGGAATGGAACCCACAACCTGTCGCGCTTACTGTCGTCCGCTTATTCCTCTGCGCCACGAAAGGCGTTAAATTTTTAAGGTCTGCAATAAATATAATAATTTTATTTTGAATTGAATTTGAAGAAAAAATTGTGCCTAATTTTTTCAGTTAAAAATATTTTTAGTACATAATATAAAACCTGTTTCAATTACTTCCTTTGTGGGTAATCTTTTGCGCTATATCTATAGAAGTTTCTGAGAAATTAAAAAAACAAGATAAAAATCTTTTTAAACTAATTTCGAATTCACAAAAGCATTTTATAATGATTTAAATATATTATTAATTAAAAAGGCGCAGAGGCACAAGCGTGCGACTGTAAAGCGACAGGTTGAGGGTTCGATTCCCACTTCAGGAAATGAAGTATTTTCATTTTCTGGGTCTGGTAACAAGGCAAAGCGCGGCGTTAAATTCCGCCACTCAGCACGCAATACGCCACGATAGGATTTTAATTTTATTTCTAATAATAATATTTTATTTATTTATATAATTTAATACATCTAAAAAAGTTTATCTGTTAAACACCTGTCGTGGCGCAGAGGCACAAGCGTGCGACAGTAAACGCAACAGGTTGTGGGTTCGATTCCCACTTCAGGAAATGTAAAATTTAGTACGGCGTACCGCCACCCAGCACACAATGCCTCAATTCGGCGGAAAGTGAGGAACGGAGTATCTCAACACTAAGTTCCCTCTGTCTACCCTGCTATATGCGGGATACAGCGTGAAGCTATGTATGTAATGGAATACATTTAAAAAAGTTTACAGTAATCTGTTGTCACTACACGAACAAAAAAAAAGGAACTCTTCATAATAGATACCATAAATAACGGAAAAAGAGCCAATCTCATTTCAACAATCAGCAAATTACAGCGAAAGAAAACAGTTCAATCAAAAGAAGTAACAAAACATTACTTTCGGTTTCTACTTGATTACGAATTTCAGTACTTTTCACGAATATTGATTGTATTAAGATTGTCTAGAGTCCCCGTTGACGCGTTAACAACGCGTTGTCTGTAGCAATGTATATATATATCACTTTATATAAACATGGATGTATGTGTAACAATTATTTTATTAATTTAATATACTTTTTATGCATTATTTAAAAAAAATATCAATATTCTGCACTCCTCTATATAAACTATAAATGTGCCAAGTTTCATGCTCCTCTGTCCGCGTAATTTTCGTAAAAAGGGGTTCAAAGTTTTTGCTTCGCGTATTTATATATAGATAAATAAAATTGAAGTGTCTATTTATAATATTAACATTTCCGTTCCATTTAAAATAAGAAAGAATTGAGTTATTTCATTAAACTATTAATTATTAAAATCAACTAAAACTACTACTTTTTTCTTTTTTTTTTTAACTTCACGCTGTATCCCGCATATAGAAGGGTAGGCAAAGGGAACCACATAACCTAGTGTTAAGACACTCCGTTCTCTTACAACAATTCCGTTTCCCACTTTCCGCCGAATGGAGACATTGCGTGCTGGCGGAAATCAACGCCGCGCTTTGCCTTTTTACTAAGCCCAGAAAATGAAAATACTAACATTACCTGGAGTGGGAATCGAACCCACAACGTCGCGTTTACAGTCGCACGCTTGTGCCTCTGCGCCACGACAGGCGTTACTAAACTACTTCTTAACTTCCCTAAAACAAGATTAAAACCCATATCACATGTCATAACAGTTTAAACATTCCCACCATGCCGTACCGATATTCGTCTCGTCTAATGTCGGCCTAATGATGCAAAGTCGTCTAACTCGAGTAGGTTACATGTAACGCTATATACCAAGGCATTTTGTGGTTAATGAGATTTTACTATATTGTAACCATGGTTTTTAAACAACCTTTTGCAAAAGAGACACCGCTTAAATTGCTTTGTTTTCGTTATCCTTAACCTGACAAGAACATCAGGTTTAAGCTATTAAAAAATTGTATTTCTTGTTTACGCTGTATACCGCACATAGCAGGCAGAAGGAACCAGAGAACCTACCTACCTACCTATCTAACTTCACGTTTTACGTTTTATCCCTAGCGGGGTAGTCAGAGAAAACAGAGCGCCAAACGCTACGAACTAGAGAACCTATTGTTAAAACACTCCGTTCCCTTTTAACATTTCCTTTCTGCACTTTTCGCCGAAGGCATTGCGTGCTGAGTGGCGGAACTCATCGACGGCTTAGCTTTATTGCCAGAGCGAGGTAATGAAAATACTAAATATTAATATAAAATATGTTTTTATTTCTTGGTGTGGGAATCGAACCTACAACCTGTCGCACTTGCAGTCGTGCGTATGTGTCTCTGCGCCACTACGGACCTCACATATAACATTTTTTTTACATAATTTCTTTCTTTTTATAGCTTTGATAACGTTAATTCCGTTTGATATAGTTGAAGTATATAAGGGAGAATTGTTTAAAGTCTATGTTTTTTTTCAAATAATGCATAAGAAATATATATATATATATATATATATATATATA
>JAKGSA010001570.1:4324-17656 GCA_033558755.1 Philaethria dido | reverse complement strand
GGGGGAATGATTACATTTAAATTATTTTCATTTCTCCGCTTTGGCAAGACCAAACACGTCGTTGAGTTCGGCTATTTAACACGTAATGTCTGGAATTCAGTCTGAAAACAGCGAACTGAGTGTATGGACACTGAGTTCTCTCAGACTACTCTATTATGCAGGATAGAACATGTACTACTCTACTAATTTAAATGTATTTGTTGTACATTATTATTATATTTTATGTAAGTTGCTTTATGTTATTTTTCACAAAAGTGTATGCTAAACACATAAACACCAACATGTGTTTGACATACACTTTTTTACAAAAAATACACACATATTGGTAACTCACGTGTACACTATGGAATAGCAATAAAATATAATATATTTTAATGTCCAAGTTTATATGGTCACGTATGTATATCCTTATATTCCGCAATTATAGGTCTCTCTCTAATTCAATTTTCTTAAGGTTTGATATTATAGCAATGTCTCTGAAAATCAAATAAATAAAATAGGTACTATTTATTTATTTATATGTATGTCCAATGCATATGCTATATATAAATAAATGAAGCAAAATCTTTGCATTCCTTTTTACCAAAAATACGTTCACGGAGGAGCATGAAACTTGGTACATTTATAGTTTATATAACGAAGGAGTGTAGAATTATAATGTCATTTTTTTTTATCTTCACGCTGTATCCCGCATATAGCAGGGTAGGCAGAGGGAACCTGAGAACCTAGTGTTAAAACACTCCGTTCTCTTTCAACAAATCCGTTCACCACTTTCCGCCAGATTGAGGCATTGCGTGTTGAGTGGCGGAACTAAACGCCGCGCTTTGCCTTGTTACCAAACCCAAAAAATGAAAATATTCATTTCCTGGAGTGGGAATCGAACCCACAACCTGTCGCTTTACAGTCGCACACTTGTGCCTCTGCGCCACGACATGTCTTTTAAAACTAATGCACAAAAAGTACATTTGATTATAAAAATAAATGTTATACGCACTACCATGGCTTGACATCTATGTTTATATAAAGTGACATATACATTGATAAAGACAACGCAAAATATTTATTGTATGTCATTTTATACAGAAAATGTATGTCAAATACTCTTAGAGATAAGTACTCCAATGTGTTTGACATACATTTTTACAAAAAATACACATACTAAGCCCACGTGGCTACATACAATAGAAAAGCAATAAAATATAATATATTTTAACGTCCAAGCTTATAATACGGTCACGTGCAAGATCGTTATATTCCGCAATAAGAGGTCTCTAGAGTATCAAAACTTATGGTGACTTCTGCCAGTTCTATTAGTTGTCGTAGTAGGTGATAATGGCTGTAATGAGAATTGCTGAATGCTAGCTCATTTGGTGTACTCGTAAGAAACTATGTGTAAATATTATTTTTACAGTATTATTATACTATAGGAGGTATTTTCTTTTTTTTATCAGAGTTCTTAAACACACAAGTATTTGCTTTTTTGTGGCAGGAGCTCTTTACTAAATATGAGAGTTGTATCGGTATGAAATTGGCGAGCTTTTAGCTGTATCTCGCATATAGCAGGTAGGCAGAGGGAACCTGAGAACCTAGTATTAAGACACTCCGTTCTCTTACAACCATTCTGTTCCCCACTTTCCATCGAATTGAGGCATTGCGTGCTGAGTGGCGGAACTCATCGCCGCACTTTGCCTTGTTACCAATTTTCATTAAAAAGGCCTCAGACCTAAGAAGAATCGATGCAAAAAACTCAGCAGGACATTTCACTTTTTTTTTTATTAGTTTACACTTTAAAATTAAATATATATATAATATAGTTAACACTTTGAAAATAAATAATTGCGTGCTGAGTGGCGGAACTCAACGTCGCGCTTTGCCTTGTTACCAGACCCAGGAAAATGAAAATACAAAATATTATTTAAAATTTTCATTTTCTGGAGTAGGATTTGAACCCACAACCTGTCGTGATTACAGTCGGCGTAATCTTATCGTATATTATAGTCTATTTTTATTATTTAAATGGACTAAGTTAACATATACGTCTCGAATTCCGGCAGAAAGTGGCGAACGGAGATTCTTGACACTATGTTCACTCTATCTACTCTGTCATTCGTTACAAAGCGTGAAGCCGTTTATATTCACGTTTCAAACATAAATTCAATATAATTTCACAAAATATCTTAGCCAAAGTAAAGCTAGGCTCGTTTCGAATGAAATCCTTCTGTCCCGTACAATTAAGCACGATTGCGGTCAAGGTCCTTACTTTATTATTGTAATACGATGGCATTAGCTAGGCTTAGACCTAACTTTAGGTTAGGCCGAAGCTTTGCTTCAATTGTTTTATATTGCCCAGTTACAATTATTATTAAGCTTTACTTATATGTGTTTACAGTCGCTTGTGCCTCTGCGCCACGACAGGCGACGACGACGACGCGACAGGTTGTGGGTTCGATTCCCACTCCAGGAAATGTAAAATTTAGTATTTTCATTTCTTGGGTTTGGTAACAAGGCAAAGCGCGGCGTCGAGTTCCGCCACTCAACACTCAATTTTGCGGAAAGTGGGGAACAGAATTGTTGAAAGAGAATGGAGTGTCTTAACACTAGGTTCTCAGGTTTCCTCTGCCTACCTTGCTATATGCGGGATACAGCGTGAAGTTAAAAAAAAAACTCATGTGTGTTTGTTTTCGTATATGCTTACAATATTTTTTGAAGTGAAAACTTCTTTATGGACGCTGTGTACTTTTTGTGATGGGTAAAAAATGTTTAAGCGTCAGGACAGGTGACCTGATCGAAAATAAGTAAGACGAAATTGTCAAAATTGTCATGTTTGGGTACGATAGTGCAATATTCATTATATTATTCTAATTCTTCCGAAATGTCAAAAATGCACAACGTTAATTCAAGTTTTCACTTCTGCCTGCACTCCTGGAGCGTAACCCGTTAATTTTTTTACCAACCTCACGTTATATCCCGCCCATAGCAGGATAAGCAGTAAAAACCTCAGAATACAGTGTTAAGACACTCCCTTCTCTTAACATGTCCCTAGCTTGATGACACAGAGGCACAAACGTGCGACTAATTTACGACGTGCGGAAATATTAAATACATATGATAATTAATATTTAGTATTTTCGTTTTCTTGCTCTGGTAACAAGGCAAAGCGTGGCGGTGAGTTTCACCACTCAACATGCAAATCTCAATTCGGAGGAAAATGCGGAACGAAAATATTTACAATCTTTACTCGTTAATACAATCACTTTTTTTCGTATAACAGGATAGACAGAGAAACTAGTGCCAAGACGCTCCGTTTTCCGCTCCACTGAACTCGCTCTACTTGTCCAGTGATGAGTAGCAACTAGACAACATCTACAGGTATATATAAAACGCTTGTTACTGAGTGTGTGATAGAAAACGTACAGCTGGAACTACTGGCCATAGGAAACAGAAACTTGACGGCTTTAGGCGAGTCCTTTGGAAGTTTGGGGGAGCACTAAGAGAGGATTAACCAAATTAATACGAAAATGAAAAGAAACTAGATTTTAGGTTTTACATTACGTTATAAGTGAAGAAAATCAACGTCGTGCTTTATCTTACCACAATAAGGAAGCTAAATTAATTTATTATTGACCTGAATGGGAATCAAACCCACAACCAATCGCTAACAACAAAAATCTTTTTTCCTATTACATACCAACACACGTTTCACCAAGTTTGTACCTTACTATACTTACGATCGTTTAAGACGATATCTACGGCAAAGTTTACCTTCTAAGTTCAGATCCATATCTTGAAGTTTTGCTTCGCATGCTTATGCTGGAGTTAGTAAACTTAATATTTTTTCTATATATTGTGAATTACTTTTTTATCTCTCATATACCCCGTACTTAGAGAGAAGCTCTATTTTTGAATTAGCTCTGATACATTAATTGGGGAACAGAATTGTTGCAATAGAACGGAGTGTCTTAACACTAGGTTCTCAGGTTCCCTCTGCCTACCCTGCTATATGCGAGATACAGGGTGAAGTTAAAAAAAAACACACTTCTTCGGAAACGAACTCAATATCATCTTCTGGTCATCTTAGCATGAACTCCTCCTGCCTGTTCAAAGCCTGATTCAAACTATGAATTTATTGTATTATCATCGGATTTATGTGCCAATTTAAAAAAAAATCGGACAACAAGAAATGGGCGCTGCAAAATTTACTTTTATTGATTGATAGATATATACATATTTTTGTCTTCTTCCATACAGCAGACAACAAGTTAAGATTCAGATAATGTTCATACACTCTCTTCTCTCTTTTCTAAACTAAAACTTCTGCGCCGCAGAAAGCTGCAGATGGAACGCTGCGCTTTGAGAACGGAGAAATGAAAATAATTTAAATATAATATTTCCTACGAGAGGGAATCGAACCTACAACTGCTTTAGCTTCAGTTAGGGCCACGATGACCTCAAAATAAATACAAATCAAGCAAATAAAAGCGTATTTTAATATCAAATATGTCACTCTTAAAGGAAACTCACAATATTTATCCACGTGTCATATTTCAGTAAGGAGGCTATATTCGTTTGACATTTGCGTTGATAGATCAATCAGTCAAGTTTTCCTTTATATATTTATTCGTATCTAAACGCCGATATGGCACAGTAAGATGGCGATGAATAGCAGTGATTCCAGGTTCATTCCCCACTTTTAGCATTTTTTATTAGTAGGGAATTTGTTATTTTAAGTTGTTATGTCTATCGCCTATCGTGGCGCAGAGGCACAAGCGTGCGACTGTAAACGCGTCAGGTTGTGGGTTTGATTCCCACTCCAGGAAATGTAAAATTTAGTATTTTCATTTCCTGGGTTTGGTATTAAGGCAAAGCGCGGCGTTAAATTCCGCCACTCAGCACGCAATGCCTCAATTCGGCGGAAAGTGAGGAACGGAGTGTCTTAACACAAGGTTCCCTCTGCCTACTCTGCTATATGCGGGATACAGCGTGAAGCTATGTATGTATGTATGTTATTAAAAAAACAACTATTCATGACATCATAACTAAAATTAAAAGAGCCAGTAGCTATAATACAAACAAAATATCAAAATTTGTTCACTCAGTAAAAAGTTATGCGGTAACAGACATTAAAACAAACAGTCAAATTAATAACTTCCTCTTTTCCAAAGTCGGTTAAAAATAAACTAACTAAAACTACTATAGCTAGTAAAATTTTTACCATTTTTACCAGAACATCAGATATATTTCGCAACATTTTTACCATTTAGCCGTAAACCGCAATAGACATTTATCATGAACTTGGCTTAAATTGCAAAATATCGAACGTGTCCCGATTCCGGATGTACGATCTTCAGTTAACATCTGAACTGAGATTTATGACACTTGTATTGGGACTCGGTAAGAATATAGGGTTAGTATTTTTGTTTTAAAAATCGCCTAAATCGCCTATGATATTTTTTCTCTAAAAGTTGAGATTTTATTATAAAAAAATGATAAATTAGTAATAATTAAAGGTTGTTGATTATAAATAAAATTTTAAAATTGATCGTCAGATCTTAGCACTACATTTGAGATAAAAAATAACAATTTTTTTTATGGATAACGGATGGCAAACGAACAGAAGGACCACCTGATCACCCATAGACATCTACAACACCAGAGGTGTTGTAAATGCGTTGCCTACCTAGACGATACTGATGGAAGGGGAGGACAATGTAGTAGTTCGCTATCGGTACCACCACATTCTGGGGAAAGGATGGGGTGGGATAGGGGAAACCCTGGCTTACATGCCATCGAACCGGAACACATCATTAGATAATTGGCGGTTCGTCTTTGACATGATAGTGGTCGCGAGCCAGACGCAGGACGAACCTCCTAACACCAAACTTCCGGGGTACCCGCCTCTTACGGGACGCAACCCAGCGGAGGGGAATTGTATTCTAACCCCGTCCCCTTATAGGGAAACTTCACGCTGTAATCGCACATAGCAGGGTAGGCAGAGGGAACCAGACAACCTAGTGTTAAGACATTCCGTTCCCCACAACCTATAGAGTAACCATAATCAAATTTCACCCAGCAAAAAGTTTTCAAATAAGAACTTCCACCTTTTTTTGAAATCGGATAATAAAACAGTTAAATGTAATGTCTTTTCTACAAAAGTTAAAATTTTAATTTAAAAAAATGTATAAAATTCTAATAATTACAGACTTTCTTGGTTAAAAATTCTTAAAGAGTAAATGATTATTATTCCAATTCGAATGGAAAGTGGAGAACGCAGTGCCCTAACACTAATTTCTCTATATTTTTCCCTGCTATATAGTATAAAGCGTGAAGCGTTAAAAAACCAACATAACTCCTTATTTAAGAAAATTGGTAATTTTTTTTAACTTCACGCTGTAACCTGCATATAGCAGGGTAGGCAGAGGGAACCAGAGAACCTAGTGTTAAGATACTCCGTTTTCTTACAACAATTCCGTTCCCCATTTTCCGCCGAATTGAGGTAATTTTTTTCTCGAAATGACAAAAATTCTATCATTCGTTTCGGCTCGGAATCGTTAAGGTCAATCAGATATCAGGAAACTTGGAAGGGAATGCGCCAATAAATTCAAAACTTTACGTTTTGCCCCTTAATTTTTGTACAATCTTTCCCTCGGACCTTTTTCCGGTGATTGGAAATAAAACAGATTTTAATCGTAATTGAAGGTATTATGAAAAATCTTTTGTTGAAAATTCTTTTGTACTTGGAATTGATCATTTCTTTGACGTATAGGGCCTTTGTTGCACAGTGGGATAGCGTTTGAGTGTAAAAACAGATTGGTTTTGGGTTCGATTCTTTATAAGGGAAATAATTATTTTTAAATTATATTCACATACATAGTTTCACGCTGTACCCCGCATATAGCAGGGTATGCCGAATGGAGGCATTGTGTACTGAGTGGCGGAACTCAACGCCGCGCTTTGCCTTGTTGACCCAAGAAATTAAAAATTCCATTTCCTGGAGTGGGAATCGAACCCACAACCTGTCGCATTTACACGCACGCTTGTGCCTCTGAACCATAACAGGCGTTTTTCTATTTATATAGTTCATACATAAGAATAACAAAAAAGTTACAATTTATAAAGATTTTAGTTTTTACCCACACTAGTTGTAGATCAAATACTATAAAACTTACTAGAAATTGTACTACGCTTCTAGCTTTCCCTGTTCCAGAGAGAATCTAGTGTCATGACACTCCTTTCGTCACTTTCCTTTCTAACTTTTCTTTCCAATAATCGTGTGTTGAATAGTGGAACTCAACGCTACGGTTTATCTTATCTGTAACAAAAAATAATATGTAATCATTCCCCTGAGTAGGAATCGAACTTGCAACCAATCAATCGTGTTATCAGTTAGGCACTCTCCTACTGCGTCACAACGATCTTTTGCCTCTAAATTAAACATTTATATCGAATGCTTTCAAAGTATTAATTCTATTAAGAACTTCTTTACTAAAATTCTGTAGTACTAATTAGCAACTAATTTACAATAATTAAGATATACAAATAATTTTAAACATAAACATAAAGTGTTTCGAGTATTAATTTACATGCTTGATGAAAAATTACACTTTTTTTATTTCATGCTGTATCCCGCACATAGCAGGGTAGGCAGAGGGAACCAGAGAACCTAGCAGTGGCGAGGTGAACATTTTAGTTAGGCAAGCCGGTAAATTAAGGGAAGCCGATGCATATTTATGGAAGCCGATGTACAATATATTTTGGCAAGCCGGTATATATATTTAGGGAAGCCGGTAATTTTTAGGAACTCGATATATTTAGTTTTTTTGCAATTTTATGCCCAATATTTTCCTGGCGACCTTTTGTTTTTCAGCTCTCACACCTTGTTTGACTTTGTTTTTTCGAGCTCCAAATTTTACTGGCGAGCTTTTTTCTCATTTTTGTACTTTGAAAAGTTTGGCAAGCCGGTGGGAATCGAGTTGTGTGGACGCTTCGCCACTGGAACCTAGTGTTAAGACACTGTTCTCTTAAAATTTCCGTTCCCTATTCCGCCGAATTGAATACTTTTTATAATTTTATATGTAACCGAATTTAAAAAAGTAGATAATGAATCAGATTGTATTTATTGTGTGTTAATAATAACTTTTTACTGGGTGAAACAATTTTGATGAATCTTTTTTATATGATAGCTAGTGCTTCTGATTTAAATGGGACCATCTATTTAAATTTAGCTAAGATGTGATTTTGTTTGTTTTTGAGTTATTCGTAATAATTTTTATTTTTAATATATTTTATTTGAGGTCGGTTTTTGTTTAATATTAATTATGAATTAAGATATACAAACCAAATAGTAGTAAAGTTATATATATTTGTATAATTTTCATTTCTCCACTCTAACAAGAGAAGGCGCGCCGTTGAGTTCCGCCACTCAACGCACGGTGTTTCGAATTCCGGCGGAAAGATGCGAACAGAGGGTGTTGCCAACAAGTTCTATCTGGCTAACCGTGGCGGGATAGAGCGTGAAGCTGCTTTACGGGATTGTAGGAAGTAGGAATCGAACGTACAACCCTCCTACAGCAAAGACTGTCTTATCCTGATAAGAATACTAGATATTCCAAAGAAAGTGATAAAACTAAACAAAAACTATTCTATTTGCTTAAATAGAATTTAGTACATTAAAACGTCGAGAATTCTAAAATACTGTAAAGCGAAGGAACTGTTTCAGTATGGAACTTGTAAGGCTTGAAAACAAAGGAATTTACTTCGCCTTACTCTACTTTAAGTGTAATTCGCTGACGAAATTATCCTTAAGAGTGTATTTTGAAAGACCTAGATCGTGTTAAAACTTTTTTATCTAGTGTTAAGACACTCCGTTTTTTATTTTCTACCCGACGTGACTATATATTGAGTGGCTTTGGTTGTGGCCGCGTTCGTTATTTCTTGCTTAGGCAAATGAAAATATTTGAAATATAATTAATTCCCTCAAATGGGGATTGAACCTGCAACCTTATGTGTTTACAGTCAGATGCTGTCCCACAAAATTGTAGAAAAAAAGTTTTATAGAAAACTATCAGCGAATTCGTTTGTATGGACTATAATCCTAATCCTCTACACTCTACAAAGACATGCCAACTTTCAGCCTTCTATGTTTGGCCTGTATGTTGTCTGTCAGTCACTCAGTACGTTTTATATATATGTATATATTTTATCTTTATATCATTGCAGATAATGAAAATATTGATCATTTATTTATATTTAGTATTTTCATTACCTCACTAGGGTAACAAGGCAAAGCGCAGCATTGAGTTCCGCCACTCAGCACGCAATAGCTCAATTCGGCGGAAAGTGAAGTAGGGAAATGTTAAGAGAATGGAGTGTCTTAACACTAGTTTCTCAGCTTCCCTCTGCCTACCTGATATGAGCGGGATACAGTGTGAAGAAAAAATAAACTAAAGAAAGTTCCTGTCTGTTCCGCAAAGGCTTACTTAACTAATATTTTCACTCAATTATAACAAAACTACACTTTCGAGGAACTTCTGTAATGAAACAGTGTTTGAAACGATTTTTGAATAATTGCAAAGAAAATCATGATAGAAAGTAAAATTATTACGAATTACTCAAAAACCGCTTGTCTGATCTTAACTAATTTAATTGGGACTACCCCTCTGCATATCCTGCTATGTGCGGGATACAGCGTGAAGCTAAAAAAATGATATTCTATAAGAAATTACAGACAGGAGAAATGAACCCATATATAAAAGTACAATGAAAAAAATAATATAAACTCCCGTTAAATTCAATATACCGGACGTTAGAGGCAATTTTGCAATGACGATAAAACCAAATGTTCATAAAATAATATTGGATGGGTCATGAAATAAGCCTTATCTGTTTTACTGTAAAAGTTACTTTATAGAAGGTATACTTACAAGCTAAATGTGTTGTAATGATTGTATTACACAGGTAGAGAAATGTTTTAAATTAAAGCGCGGCGTTGAGTTCCGCTAATATATATTTTTTTACCTTCTAGCTGTATCCCGCGTACAGCAGGCTAGGCAGAAGGAACCTAAGAACCTTGTGTTAAGACACTCCGTTTCCCACTTTCCGCCGAGGCATTGTGTACTGAGTGGCAGAACTCAACAGGGTGCCTAAATGAAAATACTAAAGTTTTATATTGCCTGGATTGGGAATCGAACCCACAACCTGTCGCGCTTACAGTCGCACGCTTGTGCCTCTGCGCCACGACAGGCGTCCGTTAAGTAATGTGAAATGGTGAACGGAGTGTCTTAACACAAATGACACTGACTACTAATGTCTATATATTATTACGTGAAGCAAAAACTATGCACTCCTTTTCACAAAAATTACGCGGACGAAGGAGCATGAAACTTGGCACACTTATAGTTTATATAGCGAAGAGTTTTTAAAATAATGCATATAAGTATATTAAATTAATAAAATAAATGTTACACACACTACCATGGTTTGACATCCATATTTATATCAAGTGACATATAAGTTGCTAGGCAACGCGTTGTTAACGCGTCATATGGAACACTAGTATTAAATGCTCATTTAAACTATCTCGTGTGTAATGTAAGAGAGATCTAGTGCTTGCATTTAAGTTTGCGAAGTCCGACTTAGTTGCCTTTTAGTTACCAACTTCAAAGTGTGAATCGTGTTAAATTAGCGAAAATTGCATGTTAATAGGCATTGTTTTATTGTTGAGATATAATTTCTGTTAGATTATTGTACCAAACTTGAATACGTTGACAATGACCAATAGGCCTGTGTTTTTTTTTTTAGACATTAATAATGAATGGTTGGGACCTGTTTAGGACCTAGAGGGTTGGTTTTCTATGAGGGACGCTTACCTTTAGCAATGGATGAAGACAGGCTGAAAAAAAAGGCTTTAGGCTATGTTGATAGCGTAAATATACAACTAAATCTAAAATATTTAGGAGCAAACCAAATAAATTTAGATAAGAAAATATTTAAATAATATAAAACAGAATTTGCAAATAAAATTTAACTTTAAAAATGATTTCCGTCATTCAACGCCAAATTTTGTCCTATCAGCGTAGAGACATACAAATAAATCTAACAAAAACATTACTCTAAGTAGGTATTGAACTTGTGACTATCATTGTGTGTATTCAGAGTGTGAATCGTATTAAATTTTTACTGTTAGGATATAATTTCTCCTAGATTTCTTTTCACAGCTTCACTCTGTATCCTGCACACAGCATCAGGAAGATGGAACCTGAGAACCTACTGCTAAGACACTCCGTTCTCTTTCAACATTTCCGTTACCAACTTTATGCCGACTTGAGACATTGCGTGCTGAGTGGCGGAACTCAACTCCGAGCTTTGCCTTGTTACCCGAGCGAGAAAATGAAAATACTAAATATTATTTATATTTTGGTTTTATGGAGTGGGAATCGAACCTTTGTTTTTTTTTGGTTGTAGATGGCAAACGAGTAGAAGAGTCACCTCATGGTAAGTAGTTATCTTTGCCCACAGACATCTACAACTTCAGACGACGGGTGGGAATAGAGAAAAACCTGGCTTACATGCCATCGAATCGGAACACATCATTAAATATTTGGCGGTTCGTCTTTGATAGTGCTTGCAAGCCAGTCGGAGGACGAACCTCCTACCACCAAACTACTGGGATACCTGCTTCTTATGGGACCCTGCGATGGAGGGGAATTGTATTCTAACCCCGTCCCCTCACAGGGTACACTCTTGTGCTTCTGCATCACGACTGGCGTACCTAATTTTATAAAAAAGCAAAAAGTTTACAATAACACAATATATACTATCCATTTGCATTTAAAAAAATATCTACCCCAGTAACGTTTTAAAGTAATAACCGTCCTTTGACAACGTACATACAAAATAAAAGAGCGAATGTGTAGTATTTGATTCATCATGTTTATATAAATACACTTATACTGATATTTGCTAGTTTAAAAAACGTAAAGTGTAAAAATGAAGTATATATTTTTGAATTGGTAGCCAATTTTAAAAATAGGTCATTTGGCGTAATGGTATAGTAAGGCTGTAAAGGCAATTGGTTGTGGGTTCGATTTCCACGAGAAATGATTGTATTTAAAATATTTTTAGTTTTTTTAATTATGACGTCAATATTTGCATTTATATTATTTCATAACACAATTCGTCTGTCGTGGCGCAGAGGCACAAGCGTGCGTATATAAACGTGACGGGTTGTGGGTTCGATTCCCACTACAGAATATGTAATTTTTCATTTCCTGGGTTTGGTAACAAGGCTAAGCGCGGCGTTGAGTTCTGCCATTCAGCACACATTGCCTCAATCCGGTGGAAAGTGGGGAACGGAGTATCTTAGCATTAGGTTATCAGTATAATAGTTGTCAATAACAACATCAACATAGCTTCACGCTGTATCCCGCATATAGTGACGGAACCGGAGTGACGGAACACAATGCCGCGATTTGTCTTATTACAAAAGTATTCAATATTTTTATTTCCTGGAGTGTGAATCGGACCGATAACCAAATCGCATTTACAATCAAACTGTTCCAATGCGCTGTGAATGCTTTAGGTATCCGATTTATTATAATTATTTAAATTATATATATTTTTTTACTTCAGCACAATACCGAAATATCTTTTATCAAAACATGATAGCAAATGGTAAGCCAATACTAAAAGAAAAATTGCGAAACGACTCACAACTGCCTCATCTAATATTATTCCTTTATTAAGAGACTTCCATAAAATTAGGTAAAAGGAAAATGCTTATAAGGATAATATTTACATTCACTTATTGTTGTGTACGTATGATAAAAAGGTATATATAAAAATATGATTTGTTAGGCTTTTTGTAACAAAAATATTGTTAATTTTATATTTGGTTGAGTGGGGTTCAAATCCGCAACGGGATATGCAATGTCTAGAATTTCAAAATCAAAATATTCTTTATTCAAGTAGGCTATTACAAGCACTTTCGAATCGTCAGTTTACAAAGGTGTCAGTCGATCAGTCCTAACGGAAGCTACCACTGGCTCGGAAGGCAGTTCTGCTAAGAAGAGCCGGCAAGAAATTCAACAGTTGTTCTTTTCAAATAAAATTTTTACAATAAATATACAACTATGATGAGCCTCCCGACTCCCGGGTGAGCGTCAACAGCATTTAATTCCACACATTGACATCATTATAGTATTCTTGGACAGAATAATATACTTTTTTCAATAATGTGTCCTTAATCTTAGCTTTAAATTGTTGAAGTGGCAGATCTGTAATTATTTGTGGAATTTTATTATACATGATTTATATTGGAAGTGTAGAACGGAGTAT
>JAKGSA010001569.1:0-50977 GCA_033558755.1 Philaethria dido | reverse complement strand
AGCTCAAATAACATGAAACTAAATAAAATATTAATATTTATAATGTATTTTTTATAAAAATATTTTATACTTGTACCAAACACAATATTGCTCGTTCATTTGTAATTAAAAGATCATCTTTAAGAAATCTAAAACACCTGAAAATCTTAAATCGCTTAAAGGTCAAAATTTAATATTCAATTTAGGTCACTGATGGATGATTAATTCCGTCCATAATTAAAACGACCCTTGTTAAATTCGCCAATTTACACTTGACCCTACCCAACGGATTAATGACTTCTAATAAACTTCGTTCATACAAAGTAGAAAATAATTTCCGGATTTTAGTTAACCGTTAAAGGCATATATTTTTAACAAGATTAAGCAATGCTGCCTTTTTGTTTTTTTTTAATTAAAAATTGATATTTATTGCAAAGTCTAATAAATAATTAGAAGGTATTCTCTATATACTCGTACATATATTTGTTGTAGGACATGTTTACCATTATTTATATGGTGTGGTAAAACACCTTTTTCCATGAGTTGGTGACGCTGTCTGATCTTAAATAAAATTACTCTCTTAAACGGAAAAATATATATATACATTATTTTAAATAAAAATTTAGTAAAAAGACACAAAATCATGTAATTCTAGAATTTTCTATAAAAACCAATTTTGTGCTCATTAAGTCTAGATCGTATGAGACGTTACAGATATATCCTTAACATTTATAAAGATTAAACTAGTACATAAAAGTAGTCTCTCTTAAAACTTTACGAATATGGGGCAAATCTAATACATTGTATCAGAGCTGTCAAAGTTACTTTTTTTAGTCGCGTTCCGTATCCACTTGACGTAGAATGTCGGCACACTTTTGTATACCAAAGGACGGCTTTGGTATCCGTCACCTATCGCAAATAGGAAAGTAGAAAATTAAACAAACTAAAAAACTAAAAGAAGTAGAAAGCACTATGTCTAATGATCTCAATTTAATGATTTTCTTAGAATGTCTTGCTAAATGCAAGAAATGCGTGAAGATAAAAAATAAGGCAACATATGTTAAAAGGATATTACAGAGGTTCTCTACATAGAAATAATCATCTTAACAATCTTATTAAAAAATACTTATACATACTCGACTATGAATCTTCGTATCTATAATGGAGTTAATCCCCAGTGTATGATATAGATATGATTATATGCTGATGATATTTCTAATTTAATAAAGCTTACCAGCTATTTAAATTTATAGTTTATTTGTAAACTGCAAAGTAATTATTAAAAAGGAAATGCCTATAATATAGGTATTTTACTTAGCAATATTATATGCCATAATATCAAATATTTAACAGTACCAAAAAGATAATAATATGAACCTGTCGTGGCGCACAAGAGTACTGTGAATATAACAAGTTCTGGGTTGTCATTCCAGGAAATGAGAATAATAACAAGACAAAGCGCGGCGTTGTCACTCAGCATGCAATGCTTCGGCGGAATGTGGAGAACGGAAATGTAAAAGACAACGGAATGTCTTAACACTAGGTTTTCTGGTTCCCTCTACCTACCCTGCTATATGCGGGATACAGCGTTGGTATAAATAAAAAAAAATGACCATATAGAAATGTACACACTTACTTACTTATTGTACGCTAATAAATTTACATTAATTCATAAAAACTGAAATTATACAAGATATGTTTATAATTTTTTTTCCTCACTGAAATATTGTGCTTTCATTTATATAATAGTAATCATGCTAGTACTAAAATAAATTAAAAAAGAAATACTATAAAGGAATCTAGTTTGGCAACAGAAGGCGCTGCCATTAATTCTCTATAAGCAAAAAAGTGCTCTGTAATTTATCTGGCCGCAGACAGCATCCTTTCATGAAAGTTACTGTAACTTTTTGATTTGTAGGTTAGTTTTTTTAAATTATTTATTACATTTTGTTGATATCTTGTGATAATGTTTGAAATGATGTGAAACTCCATCATTATTTAACTAGTAAAAATAATCATTGAATTTATTTATTAGGAGTATTTTTTTTTTTTTTTTATGGATAACTGATGGCAAACGAGCAGAAGGACCACCTGATGGTAAGTGGTTACCTTCGCCCATGAACATCTACAACACCAGAGGCGTTGTAGATGCGTTGCCAACCTAGAGGATACAAATGGAAGGGGAGGACAATGTAGTAGTCCGCTATCGGAACCACTACATTTTAGGGAAAGGATGGGTGGGATAGGGGAAAACCTGGCTTACATGCCATCGAACCGGAACACATCATAAGATATTTGGCGGTTCGTCTTTGACATGATAGTGGTCGCGAGCCAGACGGAGGACGAACCTCCTACCAGTATATAAACCTATGATATATACCTATATATACCTATATATATAGACCTAGGGTATATCTATGAGTTTGATAATTATATCAAACTTTTAGATATACTGCATATTAATGCAGTCGAATATTTATAATTATAATAATATTTGATAGTGACGTAGTTGTTGGGATGACTGTACGTAATGGTCATGTATTCGATTTCTACTCAAAACATGGTTGACTTTTTCTTATCATAATGATTATTAATACGATTATTGTTTTGTTAAAAGAAGTAAAAATAACTCATAAATTCTTTTGCATATATCAATATAAATAATCCTTAAAATAATATTTTTATTATTAGCGTATAAAACATGACATTACGTATTTATCAATATACTTATATAAATCTCTTCCTTTGCTCGCTGAGTAACTTTCTAATGACACTCAACTAAAATTACCGCGCTATTAATTTACTATTAACTCAACCTTTGTCTTGCAGATGAGAGCTATTCGCGCAATCTATAATTTTGACGCTAAGAATTCCTCAATATAAAAATTTAAGGAAATGATTATACTGATTATACTGATATCATCGGAAACGTCATATAATAAGAAAAATATAAGTAATTTTACCTAAATCGGTGATATATGTATATATTGTATACTTTTTTTTTTATAATATGACTATATCGCGTATAAAACCCGGTTTAATTTTTTGTTTTTTTTCACTATTGATTGTAAATAAGTCAATTGCACTTCTATTTTAGTATATCACTCAAGTGTATGTGACGTTTCTATCTTAGAAAAAGGTTTTTAAGCTTGTACCGTACTTAGAAACGATGTTGTTCCATATTGTATACTAGTAGTAAGCATAAACTTACCCCGCCTGTAACTCGATTGTATCGAATCAATAATCTTTTAATGGGACAACGGTTGCTATTGGTAAAAGCTATTTAGATTTACAACAGGATTTAAATGGTATAAGAGATTTCAATAAATACCTAATGGAACGGAATTTTAGATTTTATGGTCCACGCATGGGCCAGCGTTTCGAGCCACAAGTAATGATTTTATAAATGTCATTGTCATCAGCAAGTAGTTGTTGTGTCATACCGATTTACCTAAATAAAAAGACGTTCCGCAAAGTTTCATGCGCCAGTTTTTCTCAAGTCTGACCAGTTAATGTTCAAAAAATTGAGCATGCGATTCATTTCATATTTTCAATAATATTATTTGACTTTGACGTTGGGGCTTAAAGAGCTGAACTTCAGCGATAGGGTTTCTTAGGGCTTATTAAGAAGCATAGGTCTTCCCGAAATTCCTATAGGAATAAAGAAATCAAATTTTCAAGTTCACAAAGTCATTGTAATCAAAGTTGCGGGCGAAAACTAGTTCAAAGCTTAAACATATTTAATAGTCACAATATATAATTACTTAAATATAAAAAACTTGTATATTATAAAAATATATATACTACAAATGCTTGATTCACCTTGCCTTTGAAGTCTTATGAATTACAAGAAATGTTATTATTTAAGGTTTTTAATTCTATTTATTATCTCGATTTTTCAGAAACCTCATCTTAATTTGTACAGGCAGCTTTTATAAGAAAGTATACATAAATAGACCTAATGCTAATAACTGGAAAGCAAACTTAACCCAAAAAATGTTGTCTCGATTCATTATTTAAATTCTCTTGTTACTTTTGTAGTTCGGTCTCATACTGAAAAACTTGTAGTTTCTATTCAAAAAATTACAAAATATGTTAATATTTTTATTTTCTATTGATATATATCAAGTAAAGAAAATCACAACGCTGTTTTAACACATTTTCCCTGAAAATTGTACATGTGTTTTCAAAACACGTCTGGATCCGATGAAAATATGTGAATGATGAAAGAAAATAATTAAAGAAGAAAAAGTATATTTAGTTAAAAAATGACTATTGATTTAATTTTATTAAAAGTGATACTGGTATGAAGAAGAATATCACTAGGTGGATGATATAGTAGTAGGGGCTGCACACTTGAAATTTCAAAACCTACAAACATCGACGGGCATATGTTCAGATGTCCTTATGTCTACAATATAAAATGAAAGAAATTGTTTAAGAAAACAGACATCAAAAGTAAATACACTAAAGGTAAATTATTACGAACAGCTCAAAAACTACTCAGTATTTAGTAGTCCCATCTTAACTAAATTTAAATGTAGCAACACATCAAAAGCTTTCATAAAAAGAATCATAAAAACTGGTTCTCAGTAAAAAGTCGTGCAGTTTACAAAAAAACAAAAAAAAAAAAAACAAAAAAAAAAATGATAAACTCCTCGCGCGCTTTTTCAGAAGCCGGTTAAAATGACAGCAGATATTAAGGTAATTTACTTATAACTAAAACATTCCTAATACATACTGGCCACTGTATAAGTGGCTCTATAAAATTAACAATATACAATTTTGTTATCTATTTTCTTTCTGTTTGTATAATATAGTTGATGTATACAAAGTTTATCTATGAAGTGGAATCTCTAGAGATTTTAAAGTAAGTTACAGCAACAAAGCCAATAAATTGATTGGATCGCTAACTCCCTGCACTGTTTATTAGAGTTCAGATAACTTCATTTGCATAAATCTAGCGGTTTATATTAGAAAATTGAGATATTTTTATATTTATTTAGTCATTTACTATAAAAACAAAATGTTTTAATCAAGAAACAAAGCAACCTACACGTTAACTCCAAATAGTAGAATAGTCAGATATAGATTGTCTCTGAAGTGTCAAGACACTCTGTTCTTCGTTTTCCGCACTAAATCGAGACACTGTGTGTAGAGGCGGAACTCAGCGCCACGCTTTGTTTATCCAGAGATTATTATATGTCATTACTCATAGTTCATTGTTCAACGCCTGTTGTGGCGCAGAGGCACAATCGTGCGACTGTAAACACGACAGGTTGTGGGTTCGATTCCCACTACAGGAAATGGAATTTTTTATTTCCTGGGTTTGGTAATAAGGCAAAACGCGGCGTTGAGCTCCGCTACTCAGCCCGCAATGCCTCAATTCGGCGGAAAGTGGGGAACGGAGTGTCTTAACACTAAGTTCCCTCTGCCTACCCTGCTATATGCGGGATACAGCGTGAAGCTATGTACTCATTGTTCAATTTAATACAGTAAAACCAGTAAAATATTGCATAATTAATATTTTTTTTAATTTGATTTTTTATAGCAAGTTATATTCATAATTGTTTTCTTTTATGTACCATACTAAAAAGGTTCTAGCATAATCTTTTTAATATTTCCTTCCCCCTAACTTTGACAACATTTTGTTTAATAACGAAGTTTAGTTAAAACAGCTAACATTTGCATAAAATAGCTGTATAGTTTTAGGACAGCTTCATAATATTATGTACTGCGCTCCTTCACTTATTTAACTTTTACTAGGATGGCTTTTAGCAGGCTGAGGTCATTTAAAGTTTCATGCCAAGTTAGTGAAAATACATTTAAGCAATAAATATTAGGTATGAAAACTTTTGAAAAAGATAGCGTATATATTATTTTTATTGCTTGACCTATTTTATAAAGCTCGATTACGTACAGATGGTTGAGATTAAACGTGGCGTTGGATTTCGTTGCCAAACTCAAAAGTCGTTATAAGCAAAACAAAATATAAAAATAATTAATTTAAGATAAGAAATACATTAATGACGATTACTAAAAAAATATGGGGGGAATGTAATATCATTCAGTTAGAAATCAGAAACCTAGTGAACTTTCGTTATTAATTTATTATATACATATATTTATTTTTGCTGTCTTAACAAAAATGCACATGCAATAAGTTTTATTTCTCATTATTTTCCAAGAATAATACTCATCTGTTGAGAAGATATACAGGGACAAAAAGGAAGATTTTTAAAGTAGTTGTTTGTTAGGCATTTTTGGCACTAGGTCAGAGTGGTTTGCAAGAGATTTTACAACCCAAAGAGTATCACTTAAGGAGCTACAATTTCAGACATTTAAAAGCACAACAATGGAATTTTATGGTTTTGTTTAGTTAAAGTTTATAAAAGATACAAAGAATAATATTTTGCAAAGCATTCTGGATATAAAACAAAGTGACGGTATTGTACTTTTTACGATGAGTGATGTTCTACATTTCTATAAAAGGCACATGTTGAGCTATATTTTGGTTACATCATCAGTAGCTTCGTTAGTGTAATATAATTTTAAGAGACGATGCAGTAGTATTACTCCTTATGCTGACCGTACTTAGTAAAATGATAATTTATCGGTGAAACTCGGGTTTGCTTCGAAAAAAATATACATACAGGTAACTTAAAATTTCCTTATTATCAGTGTCCCTGTTAAGGCGTTAACAATGTGTTGACTTGTTACGTTTGTATGTCACCCATAGACATGGATCTCAAACCATGGCGAGTGTTACACACACACCACTTATTTTGTTAATTTAATATACTTTTTTTTTATGTATTATTTTGAGAAAAAATTGGCATTCTGCACTGCTTCTCTATATAAACTATATGTGAAAAATTTCCTGCTCACTTTCCGTCTGCGTAATTTTATAAAAAGGCATCCAAAGATTTTGCTCCAAGTATTTATATAGATGATCGTTAAGGTTAAATCGATTACCTAAAATAATTTGGAATTAGTTCTCTAAACTTATGATGAAAATAAGCATTAAAGACATTTTCCGTAATGTAACTAAAAAGGAAATATTTTTATTATATTTTTTTAGTATACAAAATTTGAACCCGATTTATGTATCATGTTTGGTCAAAGTGTAGACACCTTAGCTACGGTAACGGTACTGCCAACCATAAGAACATAAAATTCCTCTTGTCTTATATGAATAATTTTTGCATTCCATTACCTGCGAGAGGTAAAATGTGAGCTTTTGGTGTTCTTCAAGCTCACATTTGTGGTCTCTAAATAAGGTTATCCATATTTTAAATATAAATTATAGTAACATAGATTAAAACATTTTTATTTGAAAAAATATTATTCTAGTATTTATATTTAAGATGTTGTTAGAATTATAGTCATTAATTATTTATTCTATTAATTCATGAAAAACAGATAAAGAAAGTTACATAAAATATAGGTACATTTACACAAATAATCAAACATTTTTTGTATGGATATCCGTATGGCAAGCGAGAGCAGAAGGACCACCTGATGGTAAGAGAGTGGTTACTTCGCCCATGGACATCTACAACACCAGATATGTGTTGTAGATGCGTAACCTCTGACTCAAGAGAGGATACAGATGGAAGGTGAAGAGGCCAATGTAGTAGTCGCTATCGGAACCTCCATTTTTGGGGAAATTGTGGGTGGGAAAGGGAAAACCAGTTTACACATGCCGCATCAGACTGGAACACATCATTAAGATATTTTCGGTTCGTCTTTTGATGATATGGTAGTGGTCACTTGAGAGCCACACGGAGGGGACGAACCTCCTACCACACCTAACTACTGGGATAACCGCCTCTCACGGGACGCTACCCAACGGCGGATGGGAATTGTATTCTAAAAATAAGGAGGTATTTATTATACTGTAGACATACAGTATAAAAGAAGTAACTTTAAATATATAATATTATATATTTTACAAAGTGATTAAAAAAAAATATAATTAATATATAGATATATTTAAAATTACTTACTAATATTCAGGAGTCATTTTATAAATGAATACCCCATTCTATCGTCCCCTCTTGGTGAATGATGAAGGCAGGGGAGCAGGGTGTGAGGTGGTTTTCAATAAACAGTAATCGCAGTTCTAATAAAAAATTAATTTATTATTAATGATGTTAGACCTATAGAAATTCAGTAGTCACGACTCGGCGGTTAAAGGATTTATTAAAATTACCTCAGAATTCAATTATGTATTCATATCCAACGGGATCATAATAGAATATACTACAAGTCATGAAAGGAAATTCTGTTTGCAATTTGCACTGTTCACCCCTCAGGTTTAAAGTGTACATAATATTTATATAGTAATATATTTTTCTTTTTTTTAACTTCACGCTATATCCACATATGGCAGGGTAGGCAGAGAGGGGCCGAGAGGAGACCTAGTGTAAAATGCTCCGTTCTCTTTCAATATTTCGATTCCCCACTTGGCATTGCGTGCTGAATAGCGGAACGCCGCACTTTTGCTTTGTTACTAAAGCCCAGAGAATGAAAATACTGTTTCCTGGGGTAGTAATCAAACCCATAACCTGTCGCGTTTACGGTCGCACGCTTGTGCGTCTACGCACGACAGGCGTTATTCTAACCTGTAAAATTAAATTGTTTAAATAATCATAATGGTTTTCCCAATGAGATGCTAAATTACATTTCATTGTTTTACAGATAAATATTGTCTCACTGCGCCAGAGGTTAACGCCAGAGGTTTCATTGAAAAGTACAAACGAAGACGTAAACTGACTTACAACTCATATTTTACATCATAAGATTTATTTAAAGAGACTCTGAAGAACCACAGCGCACTGTAATCTCACGCTCAAAGACTTAAATTGAATTGGCATTACTGTATTAATGCGCGAATGTAAATAAAATTCAATTTTATTCTCTGAATACTTTTAAATATTTTCAAATAGTTTTTACATAATATAACTAAGTGTTATTAGATATCCGCTTTTATTTTTTTTTTTTTATGGAAAGGACAAGGCAGACGAGAGCGTTCCGGGTCACCTGATGGTAAGTGATCCCCGCGCCCACGGCCCCGTGTAACACCAAGAGGAGCTGCAGGTGCGTTGCCGGCCTTTGGGGAGTGGGAGCAGGCGCACTTTTTGAGGAGAGGTACCCATTTCGTATCGACCTGGGAAAAACTGCCGCAGGTAGGCCATTCCCACCCAGTTCAGTGGCACTGTGGAAGGAAATTCCTGAAACCGCTCCGCTTTTATGTCATTATATTTTTTAAAGGAATAGAAGTCTTATAAATTTTTTATTACCTTAGCAGCGTCTGGTGTCAGAGACTTGCTCCGCTCTTCACTTTCAGCCTGAAAGGTTCGAGGACACTATGTTGTTGGAGAGTAAGATTCACCAACGCCGCGCTTTGTTTACTTTTTTCTCTTTTTATGGTTAACGGCCCCAGCAAACGAGAAAGAAGGAATAGGGGCTTTGTATTAGTCCACTGAAGGAACCACCATATTCTGGGGGAGAAAAGGATGGGTGGGAAAGGAGGGGAGAAAACCACCACAGCAAGCTTACATGCTCGGACCCAGAACATATCATTAGATATTTGATAGTTCGTCTTTGACGTGATAGTGGTCATGAAGCCAGTCGAAGGATAAACTCCTACCGCACTTAACTTTACTGGATACCTGCCTCTTATGGGACCTTTAAGATTTGATCGAGAAAATAAAAATAATTTAAAAATATAACCGTTCTAGTAAGTGGGAATCGAACCCGCATTCATTCGTATGTACAGTCAAAGGCTGTTCTCACCAAAAACTTTCACTGAGTGACTGTCAGAGAATAGAAGTTCATGTAAACGAAGTTGTGGGCGATAACTAGTTCAGTTATGAATAATGAGGCTTTTAAATTCTGCTTTAAGAGTCCAATTATTGTCACAATGCGCTTTTAACGAGCGATGCTGCAACAATGACAGGGCAGCGTTTTTGGTGTTCATTCACTATTAACTTCTTAATCTTGTTGGAAAGTGAACAAAGTTCCAAATTTATGACCTGAAAATATTAGCATATATTTTTTTTTCTTAAGATATACAAGAATCTGTTATAATGCCTTTGATATTTTATACTAATTATAGGTATAGATAAAGTATTTTTCTATGGAAAGAAAGATAATGTTAAATTACCATCATTTCGATTTAAAAAAAATATTTATATTAAAATAAAGACATAACTTCTATATATAAATACGTGAAGAAAAATTTTGGGTCCATTTTTACGAAAATTACACGGATTGAGGAGCATGAAACTTGGCATACTTATAGTTTATATAGAGAAGGAGTGCAGAATGCTATTTTTTTAAAAATAACATAAAACAAATGTTACACACACGACCATGGTTTGACATCCATGTTTATACAAAGTGACATATACGTCACTACGCAATGCGTTATTAATGCATTTACGTGGATACTAGTATCTATAAATACATATAATAGTACTGAGAACAAAATCAGTAATTGAAATTTTAATAATAGCTAACAGTCACAGATAGGCAAATAGCTGGTTTGAAATTATCTTGAGGTTTCCGACGATGCTACACTTTGACGTTTTTCAAAGGACATGTGTAAGTCTTTTCATATTTAAAAGAACTGTGTTACGGTGTCAACGTAACACACAAGAGGCACACTTATTTTGATATCTTTTTGCTCTTCTTCTTAATAACAACGTGAAGAATGTAAATTTCAAACGTAAAAGAAAATTCTTAAATTTGTTTCAAATATCAAAATTCAAAAATTGTAACATTTTTTTTATATTTGCTTTAATATTATTTTGCTTTGGTAGTTTACGGTTAGGTTTATTTATGGCTGTAAAGACCTTTTTTCTAAAATTATACAAATATAATTACTTAGTTTATTCCATTTCATTCACAATAAATAACCAACATTTGCAATCAATCATTGAAATCGTCAAATGTGCCGGAATAACTTTAAAGACAAAGTTTAAGTTATTTAAAACCTATTTCACAGTTGAATGAAGTTGAGATATCGAAGATAAATGGAAAATTACGATTGAAAAGGCTTGTTCGAAACAAGTTGGCGGTGTCCCAAAACAACTTGTTAATATTTTTCGTCTTGTACTTTTGAAATTAATTGTGCTATCCGTTTTGTTTATGGAGAATCTAATTATTATTATGATATATTTTAGTTTCGTGTAGTTTTAGTTAATTTACAATCATAGTCATGAACAAAATATAATTTACAATAGGATCCCAGAAAACGTCCGAGAACTTTCCATTTTGCAATTTAAAAAAATTGCAAAAAGACGTTTGTGTGTTAAAGGTTATTACCTAATTAGTGATTTTATAAATGATAACACACCTTGAGAATGAAGTGCTCGCTCCAGTCTGTTTCAAAGGTATCATTGTCATTTATAAAGAATTGTAAACCATTGTCGAATATAAAAAAAAAAAGTCCCGCTGAGTTTCTTGCGCCGGTTCTTGTCAGGTCTGAGGCATTAAATTTAGTGAACCGGTGGTAAATTATTTGACGTTTAAAAAATGAAGCTTGTAACTTCTTATTTTGAATAAAATTATTTGACTTTGACTTTGATTTTAATATTTGGGTACTTAAATAACCTGTATAATATACTTTAATAACCTATGCTATAAACATGTATAAATGTGTATTCGATGTATAAATATTATATTTGAAAAGCTTAGATTTCTCTTATCAGAATCTGATCATCAGATTCTAAAAGGACTTAGGAAATATGTATTTTGAATTGAATACCAAATCTGGCTGTAAATATCACAATTATAGGATAACCAACATATATTAATAATCGTAGAATAAAATCACTGTCTTCTGAATTTTATTTGGTGAAGTTGGACGTCAAATTTGTACGTTATAGGTCATTTCGAATTGGTTTATTAACGTTATTGACTTTTATATGAGTCATTCAATAAAATACCGATTTTTAAGCGTATATTATCACAATAACCATTAAGCTTTTGTTTTTCCAATCTAAAGCTAAATTAACAAATCCAAGCTTAATTATCAAATTAATTTTCATATTTATATGTTAGTATAGGTATGAAGGATTTCAAAGTGGCACTGAATAGTTTCGTATGTTTCATGTTACACATGGCTGAAGCGTCGCTAATATTTTACCTTGAACTTGGCTTAACACGGTGCCTCGTGTCTCGATTATGAAATTATAAATAATATTGAAATAAATCTTTTTCATTACATGTTATAATAACAACAATACAACATATATACATTTCTAAATGTTTTCTTCATTTTTTCTTCCTAAAACAAAAACTCTAGACTGTAAAGTTAGGATTAGTTAGGAGTTGTCTGATTGTTCTTTTTTCTTTCTAATTGGAGGTACCTTGTGATCTTTGAGAAGTAATGTGATAATTTATATTTTAATGTTCCGTTATATTTTGTGGTATCAAATAATAATTCATATAGTAAAATATAATATGAAAAGTAAAAAAAAATGAATTATTATTCTACTATTCTTCTGAATATTATCGCAGGCGATTGATTATTTTTTTAATTTGTTTAAAATGCTATAAAATGTCTTTGGCAAGTTGTTTGGTGGTAGGAGGTTCGTCCTCCGTCTGGCTCGCGACCACTATCATGTCAAAGACGAAGCGCCAAATATCTTGTGATGTGTTCCGGTTCGATGGCATGTAAGCCAGGTTTTCCCCTTTCCCACCCATTCTTTCCCAAAAATGTGGTGGTTCCGATAGCGGACTACTACATTATCCTCCCCTTCCGTCTCTATCCTCTAGGTTGGCAACGCATCTACAACATCTCTGGTGGTGTAGATGTTCATGGGCGAAGGTAACCACTTACCATCAGGTGGTCCTTCTGCTCGTTTGCCATCCGTTATCCATAAAAAAAAAAAAACAAACTCAAGCTTAACAAATAAAAAATCATAAATAAAGAAAGACCTAGATCAAAGGATCTATTTGTTGTATTCACAAATATTAACAATAAAATATTTTTAAAGTTGTAAATGCATATATTGAAAATCAATGTTTTTCAATATATGCATTTACAACTTTTACCCATAAATTATTTATATATTTATATATTTTTACCCATAACTTTTACCCATAATTTCGAAATAAGCAGAAAGTGATGGATATTGGAATACAACAATAATGTAAATAAATTGGAATCCAATACAATTATAAAGTGCGTGCATGTATCGACGATTCATAATATGTCAAGATATTGGGTCTACGCCAAGGCTTCTTGACCCCGTTTGCTAACCATCGTAATTTATTGTTCCAAAGATTGATCTGTATTTGTTACTATAGATACTAACTATCTAATGATAATAAATCTCGTCCCAAATACGTGCTGGAAGCAATTTCGATATTGTCTCAGAAACAAAATAGAAAACAATAACGTCTTAACTTATAATATCTTATATATAATGGGAAAATATCACAACTACCAATACTAGTAAAATTGAAGTGACATTATGAAAATAATTAATTTCACAAACTCAATGTCATAATCACTCATTTTTACGTTTTAAATCACAATGAAATATTTGAGCAAGCAGATTTAAAAATTATTTAAGTTAAATAATATATTTAAAAATGATAACAAAAAAAATAAATAACACTAATAAAGTACTGAACTTCTACAGCTACAATACATTTAGCCTTATCTGAAACATAATTTGTAAAACAGTGGAAAATCTAATTAAAACCATTTCCGCTTCTCGAAAATAACTCCAAAAGAGGATTTATATTTTTGGACATGAGGTCTTTAGGGCGCAGTTGAGATTTTCCTGACTGATAATTAAGATTTTAACAAAAATAAAAAATAAATTCAACTTCAAATAAAATTCACTAAAAAGTTAAATTATTCTATGTAACTCAAAAACTAATCTTCAGATATTAACTAAATTTAAATGGGGTCCTATTCATCAGAAGCAGTAGTAGAAGCTACATATATAAAAAACTTACTTACTTACTTAACTTCACGCTTATCCCTAGCGGAGTAGTCAGAGAGAACGGAGCGCCAAACGCTACGGTCCCTGCATACCTCTTTCGCCTCGTCCACAGTCATTAACCTCTTCATGCATGCCCTCCGCATATATAAAAAAGAAACATTAAAATTGGTTCACTCAGTTCAAAGTTATGCGGTAGCACACTTAAAAACTACTGTTGAACTGAGAACCTACACCTTCTTTTGAACTCCATTAAAAGTTTTTAAAAAATATACATACGGTAGAAATAATTAAAAAAAGGAAATGTTCTATCAAAAACCCAAAATGAATTATTACGAGGCGATTTGTCAAAAGAATTTAATTTATAAAAATTCCACAAGATTGCTTTAAGTATTTTCTGCTCACGAACAAAGCGAGTGGCTTCTAGCCAACTAAAAGGATTTTGAAATAACTTGGAAGGTACACAACCTGTGATATTAAAAAAAGACAGTTAAGCTAAATAATAGCCAGCCATGGTATTGATGTGTCTTAAAACGGCGACAAGGAGATAAGTAAAGGGACACATACTGATTAAGAAAATGTATGCTTTACATAAGTACTGAGCTACTGTAGAACTCCAACTTCTACCAGAGTTGTCCAAATGTTTATTTATTTAAGCTGTTTGTACCTTTACTTATACGATTACTACTAACGAAACCTCGTTTTTTTAGACGTATAGAAAGAGAATTTTAACAATCACATGAGTTCAAATGTATTACTCATTTAATCAAGAATATATTTTTTCTTGAATGATTGCCTTTAAAGGTTCTGGTAAAAGTGATATATAAATTCAAGACAATTGAATAGAGCCTTAGAAGAAGAAGAATCCATACGTTTTTATTATACTACAGAAGTAAAAAGTTATGACTAACATTAAAAGCTGTAAAGATGTATAAGAATTTTGATATAGTTTGATAAAATCATGCTTTATACAAATTCCAATGGTTTCTAAACATTTCTTTCCCTAAATGTGTGAATAGCATAAGGTATATATAAAAAACTCGCTGTAAAGGCGGTCAATTTTCCATTCCATCTCAAGTGATGAAACTGAACGTTACTATAATTTGAAATAAGTATAATGATTTCCCAAGGTAGAAGTGACCAGCGTGACCTTGATTCAGACGCAACTTAAGATATTATAAATGAATTTCTATCGATAGCGCAAGACCATCGTAATGCTGTGTCTCATTAGGAACGATATTGGTTGCGGGTTCGATTTCCAGTCGGGGGATGATCATATTTATATTACTCCTCCGCTCTGGTAAGACAAAACGTGGCGTTGAGTTCTACCACTATGCATGCAATATGAAAGCAGAGAGCGACGATTGGAGCCTCTTGACACTAGTTTCTCTATGACTACCCTAGTACGCGGGATAAGGCGTGTCTGCTTGTTTTTATAAATGAAAATCGAGTACTTTTTAAGCAAGAAATAATAGATTCAGAATTTCTTATACAAAATACTATTTTGAAATTGCAATACAGCAGATCAATATATCAGGTACAATAAGTGGCGCTGCAGTGAGATTTCGACTAGTGATAATGTGCTATCTCGTTCAGTATCTCCATTCAAAGCAGCTGCCGAATACGGAAGCTTATTGAGCATTTACAATTCGATATTAAGCTCGTTTGTTTAAATATACAATGAAGGAAATTAGTTTTATATGCATTTAAAGAAAAAATTTGGCACGTGTTCTGAACAATTTATTTTCCCCTATAAAATATATAAATATATAATATACTAACTTTCCGCCCGTGGCTTCGCCCGCGTGAAATTCGGTTATATCGCGCGATATTATAAGGAGTATCCTATAGTCTTTCCCAAGGTCTAGACTATTTGTCAAAATTGGTTAAGTGGTTTATGTGGTGAAGTTGTAAACAGTTAAACAATCTTACATGATTTTATGTTTGACAATAAGGAACTTCCATACAAACTTTCATCCCCTATTTCGACCCTCTCTATCATTTTATCGCGATAAAAAGTATCCTATGTCCTTTCCCAAGTTTAGTTCTATCTTCATACCGAATTTCATCAAAATCGGTTGAGTGGTTTAGGCGTGAAAGCGTAACAGACAGACAGACAGACAGAGTTACTTTCGCATTTATAATATTAGTAAGGATATATTATTTCGAATAAAAAATACGAATAAAGTAATATCTAACAGAATTTGTAATTTTCACAACTTTAATATATCTAATTTGGTCACTATATAACCAGTTGTAAATATTTTAAATAAAACAAATTTAAATTGATTAACTGCATATATTTTATTATTTGAAAATATATTTTAGAAAACCCAATTATTTGAACATTTTATAGTAATTCGCGGTTACAAAGTTGAAATAGTTTCGTTTAAAATGCTTAAAAATCGCGTAAACATATAATCTTAGCCTGCAGATAGTACCACTAATAACTATATTAACAAAAGACGCTAAATAACTTTAAATAATATTGTAATATCGCTGTGAATTAATATCAATATAATTTCCTGTTAACTTCAAACGCTACAGATATCGGAAAGCAGTTGCTTTGGACAGACGAAATTAAGCTCCAATTAATGAGTTAGAGATATAATTGTATCTATTAAATATATAAGCTACAAGCAAATAATTTGGTACATATTAAATGTTGTTCTTTGAGGCAATCGTGATAGTAGTGAGGCAGTAAGGTAGCGCATGACTGTAAATGTAATAGTTGTAGGTTCAATACCCACTCGCGGAAAAGTATAAATTATTAGCTTTTCAAATTATCTAACTACTAACCTGATAAGATTAATCGCGGTGTTGAGTTCCGCCAATCACCTGGTAAACTCTCGACTTCAGGTGGAAAGGGATTAATAGAATTTTATTCCCTACTAAGCTCTCCTTGCCAATTTTCATAAAAAGAAATATATCGTCAATTATATTAATTTCTATGCTTGTGACTTCTCACAAGTTATATGATATACAAAAAAATAATATTTGATTTGTATATAAAATATACAGATATTTTGACCATCTAAAAGTAATAAAACTATACCTGGTTAAACCCGACAAAATAGTAAAAGCATACCGCAGAGAATAATCGTACAATCCACAAATAAAATTAAGTTACATATAAGAATATGTGTAAAGTATCTTCGAATTGGATCGTTTAAGGTTATTTCGCCATAAAAATTTATGCCAAGCATTTTCCTCGACCCGCATTCAGGAGGTATTTGTGGGGATGTTTTGAAAGTCGTCGTGCTCCATTTTTGGATCTTTGTCCAGCTTCCGATCGTGTTTGAAAAAGCAAAGATATTTGGGAGTCGTTTACTGAATTGAAATGCATGTTATTTTATATATTTTTTATATTATCATATAAGTGGTGAACGGAATTTTTGAAAGAGAATGGAGTGTCTTAACACTAGGTTCTCTCTGTCTCTCTATCCTCTGCCTACCCTGCTATATGCGGGTTACAGTTAAGTTAAAAAAAAATATACTCTACAACACTGACACCATTATAGTGTGAGTGTGGGTGTTTAATGATTGCGAGTTCGATTCCTATTTGTGAACATATGTAAAATTATTTTCATTTTCCCCAGTCCGCTTGAATGTAACATAGCGTTGAGATCCGCCACCCATAAGGTCTTTTCTTTTAATATGCGTAAAGTAGACAATGCAGTGCCTCAACATTATGTTGTCTAACTTACCACTAAATAAAGTGTTATATTAGTACTATAAAAATTCCAAGAATAAATTATTTTCATATCTTTCCATTGAAATGCTGAGTAGCGTTAATAGGTGTCATTTTACTACAAAATATATTCTCAAACACTTTCTAAAGTATAAGATATTGCACCTCAAAGATATTAGAATTTCTCGTCGTGAAAGTAGCTGACACGGCTTATATACCCCAGTATCGCTAATTACCTTGCCTAGCTCGCCTTTTCCTACTTTGCAATAATGACTTCGTTAAAAATGTCTGGGAAAAATTCTATTCATTTTGATGTTGTTCAAATGTTTTTGTAGAATTTTGTAACTAATTACAGTATTTTTGTAGAAATAAAATTATAATTAATGTAGGATATGAAAAATATTATATGTTATTAATTGTGTGAAATATTTGGATGTAAACATTGATTATTTTATAATATTTTTTTTTAATAAAGAACTTTAAATATTTTATTTATTTTTTAATCACATTATGAATTAATTTAATAATTTTTATTTTACAGTGTACAAAATTATAAAAATATTTTTTATAGTTTTGTATACTAAAACAAGAAGCTATAAATCTCTTATTAAACCGTCGAAGATTCCAATAGATAGCTTTTTCATGGAACATTCTGGATGTATTTCAACAATTGAAAACGCTATTCGAACTTCGACAGGCACTTCAGTGAAAACTAAATCTGAAAAGAATCTATTATATACCATAAAATAATATTAATTATAAATGGCATTGCGTGTTGATTAACGGAATTCAACGCCGCACTTTGTCTTACCAGAGCCGAGAAATAACAGGTCCCCGAGTAGGAATAGAACCCACAACCATTCTGTATATTGTGTTCTAACGATCTGATTATTACTATTGAGTATTACTAAGTACTTCTTTTTAGCTTCACGTTGTATACCGCACATAGCAGGGTAGGCAGAGGGGAACCAGACAACCTAGTGTTAAGATATTCCATTCTCTTTTAACATTTCCGTTCCCCATTTTTCGCTGAATTGAGACATTGCGTGCTGAGTGGCGGAACTCAACGCCGCCAGAGCTCCTCCTACCAGAGTGAGGAATGGAAAATACTAAATATTTATTAATGTTTTCATTTCCTGGATTGGGAATCGAATCCACAAACTGTCGCGTTTACAGTCGCACCCTTGTGCCTCTGCGCCATGACAGGCCATTCAGTATTTGCTTTTTAAATCTTTACTAAAGAACAATTTGTCACTATAAATTTGCTTACTAACACCTGAATTTATGTTCATTTCAACTTAATTTCTCGCTGAAACCGTAATCCTCGTGGTTTCTAAGAAACTCGCCTGGCAACAAGCCACGAAGTCTTTAAAGTATTAATTTAATCTATTATTTAAACTGGCAAACCTCTTCAATATCGGTTTAGAGAGTATTGATCGCTAAGAGTAATTAATGGACGTAGTTAGTTTATTCCTTTTAAACGTCATACGTAATAATTAATATTAAAGAAAAGGAAACTGGCTTTATATTAAATGCACTGAAAAGTAACATTATTAGAAATAACTCAAAAATTACCTGTCATATATTTATTAAATTTAAATGGGAAATCAGTTTACCCAGTAAAAACTTATGCGGTAACTCAGATAACAAAATACAGTCAAATTGAGAGCCTTATCTAACATTTGAAATGAAAAACAACTAAAATTTTGAATTAATAAAAAAACAAGTATAAAATTTTGGAGATGAGATAGCTGTATTAAGTACAATTCGGAATTATGAAATCTTGTAAATATTTTTTATTTACATTTTATTTTTAAAATTTATTTTATGTGTTTCAATACAAGTCAGTATGAATAGGTTTTAGAATTTTCAGGTTCCACAATTTATTTGTACAGTGCTTTACACTGTAGAACTAAAAATATTCTGAAAAGTCCCTAATTCAACCAGTGAAAGACCTTTTGAAATCAATTCAACTGAGTAGTTAGTTACTGAGAAAAATAATTGAATTTAGAAGTGAAACTTCATTAGAATCATTATGATTTGAAACTCGATAAAAAATCTAATTTGCAAAAATATGACATCATATATATTTAATTAGAAATATCTGTATTTTACTCTTGATCTGACTTCAAATCTTTCTTTGAGCTTCACTTAATACCTTTATTTCATTTTTTATTTTTTTATTATTTAGAAGTAATATATAACATAAAAGTAGTACGGGAAAGTATTTAAACGATGCAATATTGTGAAAAAATAGTTTTCTATCTTTAACTATATTATAATAAGTAAATAATTTGAAATATACATCTTGCATATGCGACATGAGCTTTAAAATAATAAACTAACGACGACGAATATAATTTTTAATTTGTTGTTGTCAACAAAATAATTCAAATTTAACTTACAATAACAAAGACCTTGTCTTATATTCTTGCCTTGGCGACTATACTGTTCGCACTAACACTGAGAACGGAAATTTTCTTGTGAATGTTCTATATGAATGAAATTGCTGTACATTCCCATAACATTTATTCGTCTCTTTCGAAATGAACAGTAGGCAACTTCTTTTTATTAAAAGGTTATCAGCATAGTCCGAGTTGGCACACTTTAATTGTCAAATTTATGTATGCTTCTCCTTAAAGTCTGCCGTTTAAAACTGACACGATGACATATAAATTGTTCAAAATTATTTAAAGTATTGTTTTGTTTTGTATGAATTATTAATTTTCATGCTTACCCCTCATTTTCAGAAGTAAAGAGTACATGTGACTAAACTTTCTTGTAAGTCATCAACGTACTTCTAATTGTATCTTATACTGCCAAAAAACACATACATTGTTGAAACGCTTAAACTGGAACTTGAATCAACTTCTAAATAAACAACAGAATACGCAAATGTAAGAAAACTAAAGTTGTTTTAAATATAATTATTTGATGGAAAATTCCATTTAAGTTAAATTGAGGCCAATCGTGGCGCAAAAGCACAAGCGTGCGACTGTAAACGTAAGATATGGGTTCGATTTCTATTCGATTCCATCCATCAAACGAAAATATTATATATTTATAATAATTAATATTTTAATTTCCTCGGTCTGGTGATAAGGCAAAGCGCGGCGTCGAGTTCCGCCACTCAGTACCCAATACCGCAATTCAATGAAAAGTAGGGAACGGATACTTTAACAGAGTGGAGTGTCTTAATACTAGATTCGTTGGTTCCCTCTTTCCACCCTGCTATGTGCGGTATATAACAAAAATTTTGGATGACAACAGTTTGTGTGAACCATACAAATATTCGACCGAATTTGGAATTTTGGAATGGCTACGTAAGCGTAACAAAACCTAAAATCGTAACAAAGGTGGCCTAAAATGATAAACAGAATAAGGAATGAATGTTATAAATATCTCTATAGTGTTTGTTTTCTATTTTAAACTTGATGTATTAGAGTATTTTATGATGCAAATCCATACGGAGTACGCAGCAGCAATACGTTTGTTTGAACACAATGCGAAGCCTAATGGCGAACTGACACATTTGGCTGAGCTAACAAATGAGGACCACATATGTTGAGACAGTTTCATCCAATCATGCGACGTATAGACTACATTACCACCAGTGATATTATATTTTTTATTAAAATTGTAGATCTGACAATAATGTGGTAGAGTTTGACAGATTGACTTGACCGATATGATCACACCACTTGGTACTCTTCTCTTAATTCCCATTGCCTTTGATGATTAGCGTCAGGCCGGAGGAGAACATATATTTTAACATTTCTTATGTCAGTATTTGATAGCACAATTATAGTATAAAGCTAAAAAAGACAAGTGCACTAATCATTTCTCATTATTTCAAACAATTTGAAAGGTATTTTTAAAATTTAGGTTCATTAAATTTCAATCAACCTTAAGTATATATTTAAGTATATATTTAAGAATACCGTATTAGAAAATACTAGTGGCATCGTTCATGCGTAAAATACGAATTGCCTTTGACACTTGGATGTCACTTTGTGTAAAAGTGTATGTGTTAAACATTATAGTATTTGTGAAACATTTATTTTATTTACATAAACTTCATATACCTCTTATCATTGTTTTTATAAAATATTGGCTTTCTTCTATATATCTAAAGGTTGTCCCAAAATTAACGCAAGATTTGACTTTGCCGCCATTTGCTATTATATTCATTATTCATTCGCTATTAAAAGACTAAAATGGCATTTTCTATTTAATTCAAATCTTGCGTTAATTTTGGGACACCCTATATATATAAACGTCAACTGTGCCAAATTACATACTCCTCCAACCGCGTAATTTTGCAAACAGGGGTAGGGTAATTTTGTCACTTCTCAATATATTTATTTGATCTTGTAATAAGAAAAGAAAACGAGTAACTTATAAACTTTTATAAGAGGTTCGTCCTCCGTCTGGCTCGCGACCACTATCATGTCAAAGACGAACCGCCAAATATCTTATGATGTGTTCCGGTTCGATGGCATGTAAGCCAGGTTTTCCCCTTTTCCACCCATCCTTTCCCCAAAATGTGGTGGTTCCGATAGCGGACTAGTACATTATCCTCCCCTTCCATCAGTATCCTCTAGGTTGGCAACGCATCTAGTACATCTCTTGTGTTGTAGATGTTCATGGGCGAAGGTAACCACTTACCATCAGGCGGTCCTTCTGCTCGTTTGCCATCCGGTATCCATAAAAAAAAAAAAATTCGCCTATCATGATAATTTTTCTCATTTACATTACGTATATAAAAAGTAAACAGAAGAAAACATTGATAAATAATACATAGTTTATCATAAAATTACATCTATTGAATTTCAAAAAGATGTACTGCAGTTCAGCACCAGTATCTTTATAGGAACGACGATCTGACAGACCATTAGGCGTGGGGGGTGGGCACCGGGCTATTTGTATCACGATTTATGAACTGCCCTGAAACCATCTGTTCTCGCAAACTGACCAATAGTGTTTGCGATTGGCAGTAGTATTTTTACCAGTGTATTGATAGAACGCTTAAAAAATGTGGTAACATTTACAATAAAAATAAATCGCTGGAGAATTAAATGATTGGTTAGTTATTTCTGATAATTTCCACACATTATTAGAACATATTATTAGAATTCGGGCAAAAAAAGGCGAACGGAGTGTCTGGGCACTCTGCCACTCGAGCTACTCTGCCACTCAGGATAAAACGTAAAACTGCTGTTTTTTTTAAAGAACAGTGTAATATTTATTGGTAAAATGTTTGGAATCTAGTATTCGTTTGTTGCGGTAGTGAACCTTGGGCAGTAAGCAATTGGAGAAATGTTTTTAAATTTGGGAATTTATAATTTCGGTGCCACTGACTTCTGGTTAAACTTCAAAGGCGTTAATCAAAGCAGACATGGCGACACCCAGCGTGATGAAATTCCTAAAATATAAAAAGGGAAAACAAAATGACTTATAATGATAAATTCTTAGGGATTCTGTTATTCCTAGTATGATTAATGATAAAGAAAATATAACCGATTAGAATCTATTATCTATAATTATATTCTACAGTACAGTGCGTGGCGCAGAGGCACAACGTGCGACTGTAAAGCAAACAAGTTGTGGGGTTCGATTCCCCCTCCAGGAAGTGATGTTTTCATTTTCACCAGGTTTGGTAACTAAAGGCAAAGCGCGGCGTTGAGTTCCACTCACTCAACACGCAATATAATCTGGCGGAATGAGGAACGCAATTGTTGAAAGAGAATAGAGTGTCTTAACACTAGGTTCTCAGGTTCCCTCTACCTACCCTGCTATGTGCGGGATACTGCATGAAGTTAAAAAGAAAAAATATTCTACGGAAGAATTTAAATCTATTTACTAACTGAAATTTTATACATAATTACAAAGGACTGTCTTAAAAACAAACGTAACATTTTTATTTGGATCATTTATTGTATGATAAATGACACAAGTTAGACATTTCCCAGGGATACAAACTTTGATACTCACGATATATTTCCTTGCAGATGCACAATGATTTATTAGCCAGAAATTTTCATTTGGTATTTTGTGCGGCAGTTTGTAGGAAATAAATTTAGAAATATATAAAAACAGATATGTATGAAAGAACAAAGAGATCAATTAGTTACTTTTTAGAAAATGTATAATAAAGGGTGTTATACCAAAATTAACGCAAGATTTGACTTTGCCGTCATTTGCTATTATATTCATTATTCATTCCCTATTAAAGACTAAAATGTCATTTTCTATTTAGATTCAAATCTTGCGTTAATTTTAGGACACCCTATATATATTATGTATCATTGGCGCAGGGAACACAAGCTGATGCGACTGAAAACCAGCAGGTTGTGGGTTCGATTCCCACTTCAGGAAATGTAAATTTAGTATTTTCATTTTTCTTGGGTTTGGTAACAAGGCAAAGCGCGGCGTTGAGTTCCGCCACTCAACACGCAATGCCTCAGTTTGGCGGAAAGTGCGGAATGGAAATGTTGAAAGAGAATGGAGTGTCTTAACACTAGATTCTCTGGTTCCCTCTGCCTACCCCGCTATATGCGGGATAAAGCGTGAAGATAAAAAAAAAGGAACAAAAAAAAATGTATAATAACAAAAGTAATGACAATTCAGACTATAATATAAATTGTTGACATGCTGTTTGTGTTAAAATCTTTAACTACAAGTAAATTTACTTTAATAACTTTAATAAGCATCTTGATTTATCCCATAGACATAAGGCAATTTCGATTTATTTATTTTTTTAAATCTATGCTAGTAATTCCAGTGTAACATCTGGATATAATGGTAATATTTTTGTACTATATCTTACAAAACTTAAAATCTTTTCAATACAAAATTTTTCAATATATTATACTTCACTAGCATCAAAGATCATATAGAACCTTATGTTGGTCTACTTTAGCTTGACCTTACATTAGTAAATGGCTTTTGGGCAAAATGTGATCCAGTCAAGTTATGGTCCAGTTATGTTAATTCATAAAAAGGTTTCTTATACTTTAGTAGCCAATAAAATATAACAGTAAAATTCCTTTGAATACTCAATAAATCCAACTGTTGAAGTACCCATCCATCAGAGCCTGAGTATTTTGTTCCGCTATGATTTTATACAGCTGGTACGTGTGTGACTGCAAATGACAAAATGTAGCAATGTCTTTTGCTACTTAAGAAATAGTGTACATATATCCTATTGTATATAAAAGAAAGGAAAAATTCATTCTGTTTGTAAAAAAAAACAATTAAAATGCTGATTATATCTTTAATATATTGATAAATAGATTAGAAGCGAGAAATCCACTTAGTAAAATTTTGGTCCCTCCAAGTGTCTGTCTGTTTGTTAGACCATCACACAAATACTACTAAATAGAAAATATGTAGTACAGGAGATGCATAAACAATTTTATATTACTTTAATATTATCAATACCAATATATTTTGCAAAAAATTCTAACCATTTAGTATAGTCTGGAACTTAAAGTTAGATATAACCACAATCTTGCCAACACCATAAAAATAATATCTGAAATGTTGAATATTACTTATAATAATAAATAAAGTCAATTTAAATAGAAATACATTTAAACATACACAAAATGAATAAACTTCCAGTCAAAGTGGCCGTCTCTTGCGTCTAGACACTTTTGCTCTCGTTTATCCTCCACGAATTGCTCCGCCCCAGCCGTTAAGATGAATTGATTTCCAAAACGAATGCACTCATGCGTGTGTCTTTGAATAATATTTCAATAACCTTGAACTTTATTAGACCTCCTATGTATGACAAATATTCGCTTAAAGATTTATTAAAATAATAAAATAATTTTATGAAGCTTTATTTTTTAGTATAAAAAATAAATTGGACTTCTCTAGAAAAGGTTACTGCTAAACTATTCTTATTTAAGCTGTCGGTACCACTATAAACAATAGCAAGCTAAATAGCTTCTTTAACATTCAAAGAAAAGTTAATTGCGATGTCAGAATTTTTCTTTATTTCATCTTTTACCTTTGTCCAACAGACTCAATATATGAAAATATTCTTATACCGACATTTATATTTTATATATTTATTTCTCATATAGCATTCTTTGCAATATAATTTCGTATAATACAAGTCAAAAGGTAAAATTTTTCGCTTCAGTAGTAGTCTTAGCTTTTGCATATATGTTAGTACACCTCTGTTACTACTGTTAACATGCTCTGTGTGATTTTCAATCCAGCATTGTACAATTGTTTTTATTGATATGTATTTCTTCAATTTTTTTTAATAACAACATTTACTCATAATTGTCATTTTTGCATTTCTATTACATTTATCTTTTGTCTTACAAATTCTATCAGCAAGCCATTACGAAATAGTATGGACTACTACTGTAATAGTTTTTGTACTACATTTTTAAGTCTTTCTATCTGCCCATTCGCTTATCGGTTACTTCACTTTTCTTTAGCTTCACGCTGTGTCCTGCACATAGCAGGATAGGTAGAGGGATCCTGAGAACCTAGTGCTAAGACACTCCGTTCTCTTTTTAACATTTCCGTTCCCCACTTTCCGTCGAATTGAGGCATTGCGTGCTGAGTGGCGGAACTCAACGCCACGCTTTGCCTTGTAATCAGAGCGAGGAAATGAAAGTACTAAATGTTAATTAATATTTTCATTTTATTAAATTTAATCTTTTAATATTAAATAACATTTAGTATTTTCATTTCCTGGAGTGGGAATTGAACCCATAACCGATCGCGTTTGAAGTCGTATACTTTTGCCTCTGCGCCACTATGGGTCTCATACTTTATAATAATATTTATTTTAATTTATTAACGACTTTCCTTTCATAAGAATGCAACATTTGTATTCGGTAAAATTAAGTTAAAACCACAATTGTTTTAAATGAGAAAGGAATAAAACAAAAGATTACCTGGTGAAAGCATTTCCACAATATATATAAACCGCTTGCTGGTCGTTTACGTTTTACTTTCGACAACGAATAAAAGCAAGTGACATAAATTTCTTCTTTTGTGACAATAGTACCAGTGACACTTAATAACAATATTAATAATTAAAAAATAATAATAATATGCTTATAATATAGGACTGCGTCTATGCCTCAGTCTGGCGGAAAGTGGAGAACGAATTTGTTGAAAGAGAACGGAGTGTCTTAACACTAGGTTCTCAGGTTCCCTCTGCCTACCCTGCTATTTGCGGAATACAGAGTGAAGTTAAAAAAAAAATAAGAAAAAAATATATATTATATTAGACACAGTCGGGATGAGGTGTTTGACTGTAGATTCAAATCTTATTCAGGACAATAATAATTAAAGTTGTAAATATGGATCTTCATAGGCTGATTAAACAAAAAACGGGGTTAACCCAGTACCCCCCAGTAAATAATATTTGAAAATGGACAAAGGCGGAGGATAGAGTGACTTTACCATACTTAATAGCAAAAAACAGTATTTTATACAGGAGACGCTTGCACGCATAAAGATATTAACACCAGTAGTATGTTTACGAATGCTGCCTAAATAATTTTTTTTCTTACTTCACGCTGTATCCCGCATATAGCAGGGTAGGCAGAGGGAACCTGAGAACCTAGTGTTAAGACACTCCGTTCTCTTATAACAATTCTGTTCCCCAGTTTTGTTTCTGTTATATAAATAATAAGTATTAACAAACATTATAATATTATATTACTAATTCATACCCTCTAAAGTAGCTGAGAAAATATCACTAAAATTTGTCTCAAAAGTTTTGCGTGACAGGCGAACAACAGGTCACACACAAGATAGACAAAACTTTCTATTATATTCTTGGTTTTTGTTACTTGACTGACTCTAGGCATATTTTTTTTAAAGATTATATTGAATGTAAATTATTTTACATATGTTTATTGTTAGTTCTATAACTGTTTTCAACAAAAGGCGATCTGGGCTTTTGTTGAAAATAGATCGTCCTATTCTCTTTTTTTGGCTCACATTGAAATAACGCTTACTAAATGTAGCGTCTTGCTTGCCTTTACAAGTCCCAAAGGTATCTATTTGTATTTCATTTAAAGTACAAGTCGTATTCGTATAATAGTACTCCCAGTGCGCCCTGATATTGTTTGTAAATAAAACTAGTTTTCACTCATAGCTTTGTTCGCACATCCCTAGGAAATAATATGGCTATTTCCATCTATATCTTCTGTAATTTCGATTGTAAATTTGTAAGACCTGGATTATCCTGTTCTAATTGTGAAAGATCCCGCCCTAAAATGAACCTACATAAAAAAATCTACCTGCTATCTTTAGTAGAGTTGTTATCAGCCATTCAGTGAAAAGCAAGAGTTTTATATGTCAAGCAAAGTGTATGTCAATTCTTACAAAAATGTATCTCAAACACAATTCATTAGTCTGCGTTGGGTGTAATATATATTTTATTAATTTAAATTATTTGGATGTTCTGCATTGCTTCCTTATATAAATTTTAGAGTGCCAAATCTCATACTCTTCCGTCGGTCTAATTATTATAAATAACAGTACATAATGTTACATACCAGAAACACCACCGTAGCGTAATAGGCGTAGGCACTTTCTCTTATGAACATAAAATTTGTTAGGGGGCGTACCCCTAAGTTAAAGAAAGCTATAATTGGGTGTGAAAGCTAGAATTAGTTCATAAATAACAAGGATATTAAGAAATGTTTATATTTTGCCTCTATACCTTATAATACGTCACGTTCGTACGTTCGGAGGTTCGTGTTTAGTGGTAGGAGGTTGGTGTTTGGTGGTAGGAGGTTCATTCTCCGTCTGGCTCGCGACCACTACCATGTCAAAGACGAACCGCCAAATATCTTATGATGTGTTCCGGTTCGATGGTATGTAAGCCAGGTTTTTTCCCTTATAGGCAGTTAAAAGTTTTGTGTAGGGCTTTCGTTAATGCTTAAGCCAGGAACAGCTGGAATAAGAATTTGCTGGAATGAGAAATAAAATAAATACGCACTTTGTCTTAGGTATCTTAATTATTATAGACTTGGTTATATGTATTAAGGCGGAAGGTATATATTTGCCGTTTTGATACGATAAAATGACGTTGCGATCAAAATTTAACACAAAGCCAAGGGCTAAGTTTGATTAATGCTCTCATAGATACTTCATAGATATAGGACACTCCAGAGTGATTAATTTGCAAGGTGTTCATCCCATAAATATTGTTTTTGATAGTATTACTTAGCTACCTTCTGTAAATTATATTCTTTTAATGATTCTTGCAAAAAGTTGTTCATAACTTAGCTAATGTGTTACGCTTCAGACTTTTTAAGAAATTTCTTTATAATGTCTTTTTACATCAACATATTCGCCAAGTCACTATATCTAAGTGGAAAAATAAACTTTTCATGGGTCATTAACTTAGTGTGTAATTTCATCAATATTAATATCTTCTTACAAGATTGCGGTTCGTAAAAATGTCGTTAAAACATCTTAAAAGATGTAACGTCTATTTTAAATTGTTTCGTAATACACAACATGTATTCCTACAAATGTTATAAATGCGAAATTTAGATGTGTGGATGGAAATCGGTTTCTCTACGATGCAACTACTGAACGAATTTAGATAGAACTTTGTAGTAATATACCTTATAATACGTCACGTTCGTACGTTCGGAGGTTCGTGTTTGGTGGTAGGAGGTTCATTCTCCGTCTGGCTCGCGACCACTATCATGTCAAAGACGAACCGCCAAATATCTTATGATGTGTTCCGGTTCGATGGTATGTAAGCCAGGTTTTTCCCCTTTCCCACCCATCCTTTTCCCAAAATGTGGTGGTATTCCGATAACGGACTACTATATTATCCTCCCCTTTCATTTGTATCCTCTAGGTTAGCAACGCATCTACAACATGTCTGGTTAGCAAAGCATCATCATCACCAAGATGTCACAACATCTACACCAAGATGTTGATGGGCGAAGGTAACCACTTACCATCAGGTGGTCCTTCTGCTCGTTTGCCATCCGTTATCCATAAAAAAAAAATACGTATGTACGTACGTATTACAGTTTATGAAGATTGATGTAATATGCCCATCATATAACGATAAGTATCAAGTAAGTTGGATAATTTTTTAATCTTCTGAGTCCTTTGTAATGAAAATTGATATGGATAGTCTGGAACCTGGGAAAGGATAAAGGCTACTTTAATGGATCACAAACACATCATGCGGGTGAAGCCGCGGGCGATGAAACTAGTAATCTAATCAAAATAAAAGTAAAATAGTTCTTGTACTAAAAAAATCTTATTTACTAGATAGATATTAGAAATATAGTGGACGCGAAATTAAATATATTGTATCAGTATTTTTATATTTATAAACTTTTACTTTTTTTTTTTTTTATGGATACCGGATGGCAAACGAGCAGAAGGACCGCCTGATGGTAAGTGGTTACCTTCGCCCATGAACATCTACAACACAAGAGATGTACTAGATGCGTTGCCAACCTAGAGGATACAGATGGAAAGGGAGGATAATGTAGTAGTCCGCTATCGGAACCACCACATTTTGGGGAAAGGATGGATGGGAAAGGGGAAAACCTGGCTTACATGCCATCGAACCGGAACACATCATAAGATATTTGGCGGTTCGTCTTTGACATGATAGTGGTCGCGAGCCAGACGGAGGACGAACCTCCTACCACCAAACAAACTATAAACCTATAACATTATAACTTACCTTTACATTTCCTATTAATAAAAAAATAAACAAAAAGAGAAAAAAAGCTTTACAAGCAAAAAGAACGAGTCGGTAAGAATTTTTTATTACAAAACATATAATATATATATTTTACAACATATTAATATATAACTAGCGAATTATGTAATTAATAACTTGAATTTATTTATGAATGCCAATTATGTGAGAGTATTTATAAAGCAATATCTTACACTACCTTTGATAGAGTACTGATCGATATACACAAATTACTATCAAATGGTGTGAAACTAATAACCTCATTAATCTGATCTTGACGACAAGATGTCGAAGCAAAACATATTTCATGAATATTAGAAGCAGCTAGTGCTATAACTATATATAAATACGTGAAGCAAAAACTTTGTACTCCTTTTAACGAAAATAACGTGGACAGAGTGTATAAGATTTGGCACACTTATAGTTCATATAGAGAACGAGTGCAGAATTCTATTATTTTTTTTAAATAATGCATAAAAAGTATATTAAATTAATAAAATAAATGTTACACACACCACCATGGTTTGACATCCATGTTTATACAAAGTGACATATATGTACATTACTAAAGAAAACGCGTTGTTAACGCGTCAACGGGGACTCTAGTTCTACATAAAAATTTCTAATATTTTAACTTTGTAAACAAAACTGTTGTAATAAATTTTCATTATCTCTTCTACCAATATTTTTTTATGAAGAGGAAAGGTGACTCGTCATTTCTTTAATCGTTTTCTAATTACTGTTTATTTTAAAGTGCTGTGATGAAGACCCAATGTAGTACTTTAACCAGGCCGATATATCAAAAACTCACCTTAATTAGGAAAAGCTATAGCTTTCATCGTATGTATCTATATGATACTAGTGTCCCCGTTGACGCGTTAACAACGCGTTGTCTTTAGTAATGTATATGTCACTTTGTATAATCATGGATGTCAAACCATGGTTTATGGTAACATTTATTTTATTAACTTAATATCCCTTTGTGGATTATTTATAAAATATATTAACATTCTGCACTTCTTATCTATTATAAACTATAAGTGTACCATTTCATGCTCCTCCGTCCGCATAATTTTCTTAAAAAGGGATAGAAAGTTTTTGCTTCACGTACTTATATATTGATATGAGCTTTTCAGCTGCGTTAAGAGAAATATTTAGTCTATTTTTATTGCTTTCTCATATAATATGGAATAAAGATTAAATATCATAAGATAATATGTACACAAATCGCTACATTGAGAGGAAAAATCTTTTGATCACATCTAGCCTGGGGCTTAGCTACCGAAATTGATACGGTGGTATTGAAAACACATATTTCGACGATAAATGTTAAATTATTTACAATTTCATACACGTGTTTTTTTTTTCTCTTTAGCCCTTATGTTTATACACTCATATTGTATGCTGGAACCTAACTTCCTATTATGTATATACACTCCGTTCTCCTCTAACTACGACTTTTAAAGATATTGCTTGTTAAGTGGCGCAGCTGAACGCCGTGATTTGTTAGATCAAATAGAGAGTAAGTTCCTACGTCTCTACCAGCAGTTGGCCGTCACTATACTATTAAAAATATTAATATTATAAATAAATTATTAAAAATAAGTTATTAATGATCTGTATCAATTTCGTTTATATTTTTATATCGAATATTTTTTTTATATTATCAAAATTTTATTAAACAAGTGTTACTTCGATTAAGTACTATTTATTTATTTATTTATCTATTTATTTTTTTGTGCCCGCTTTTATCTGTAGATCCTTTCAGTAAGGTTGCCTGGAAGAGATCACTTTTAGTGATAAGGCCGCCTTTGTGCATTTGTTGTATTATTTAAGATTTTTTCTTTATGTATAATTTCAAGTGTGCAATAAAGTTTTTCTATCTATCTCTCTATCTATCTATTTATTATGAAAAATAAGAACATAGTAAAATTTAACTATATATAATTTAAATGCTATGAAATCATGATGACATATTGAATGAGGCCATCGTGGCACAATGAGAGGTATCTATAGTATATTAGTGTATGATTGTAAGGGCGATTGGTTGTGATATATGACATGATTATATTTAAATTATTTTCAATTCGCTGCCAGTAAGCAACAAAAAGCACAGCGTTCTGCTAAATTAGGCGAACGGCGGAGAACTGCCTGTTGACAATAGATTCTCTTTGCTTACCAAGCGGCAAGAAGTATGAAACTTCACTTAAGTTTCATTCTTTTTTTAACTTCACTCTGTATCCCGTAGCAAGGTAGGCAGAAAGAACCTGAGAACCCAGTGTTAAGACACTCCGTTCCCCACTTTCCGCCGAATTGACGAATTGAGGCATTACAAAAAAAACATAAAATTGGTTATATATATTATAAAATGTAAATAAACAAAATCTAAAACTTTTATTCCATCTAAATATATATTTTTAATGAAAACAAAGCTAACTGCTTAATTCATTGAGATTGATTGCGCGAATATTTCATAATTAAGCCAGAATTCACCTTGTCTGTTACACTTGAGAATAAATATTGAACTATGGGTTGATAACACCGTCTGTATAAGCAATTAATTTTAAAGTTAAATATCTATCACATAAGCTTTTGATAAAATTTTCGTGATCAAATTTGTATTGAAACTAGTAAAATGCGTTAAGTTTCTATATTATATTAAATTTAATAGCCAATAATTATCCTTTATTTGTTAGTTGTTTGTAGATTAAAGACACACATAGCTGGCTATTTGGAGTTGAAATTTAATAAAGAGTTGATTTGAAGCCGCCTTTACCTAAATTTGCATGTATGCATGCATGCATAGCTTCACGCTGTATCCCGCATATAGCAGGGTAGGCAGAGGGAACTTAGTGTTAAAACACTCCGTTCCCCACTTTCCGCCGAATCGAGGCATTGCGTGCTGAGTGGCGGAACTCAACACCACGCTTTGCTTCGTTACCAAACCCAGGAAATGAAAAATTAAAAAAATTAAAAGAAATGGTTGCTGGAGTGGGAATCGAACCCACAACCGTCGCCTTTACCGACGCACGCTTGTGCCTCTGCGCCACGACAGGCGTTTTATGCTAAATTTTAATCTTTATTCAAAATAACTGGCTAGCAAAAGTGAATTAAGAATGAATTATTTCTATATATATCGTACATGACACAAAATCACACAAGGATGTCATATACTTACACTTAGGAGATTGATTAGTATTGTTGTTGTTTTTTCCTCTGTTTATAATTATTGTTAAAAGGGTACAAAGTTAATCTTCCACGTATTAATATAATTTGGCAACAATATCCACTTGGGTATCTAAGTATGTAGGTATGTGACTGAATAAACGATAAACGCTTTTTACAAAAACAACTAGTATATTAATTAAAAAAATATTTAGATTCAATCATAAATTTATTCAGTACTCTGCCAATTCAATTATGCTAAAACTATTAAAATTTTATACAAAAATGTTGTATGGAGTTTCGGTATATTCATATATGTATGAACGTCAACGTATACGTAATATGTTGAAAAAATATATTTTAACAAAGACGATTTTTCACATAATACTTATATTATATATATTTATATATATTTTTTATTTATAAAAGATGACAAACGAGAGGCGAGACCTTCGCCCATAGACACCAGAGGCGTTGCTGACCAAGTACTCAGATGTGAGCAGGAGGAAATAATGTAGTGGCCGCAGCAGTCCGCCATTAACAAGCACCACCACATACTGGGGAAAGGATGGGTGGCGATAGGGAAAACCTGGCTAACATGTCATCGAACCGAAACACATCATTAGATATTTGGTAGTTCGTCTTTGACATGATAGTGCCAAAGACGAACGAGCCAGACGAAGATCGAACCTTCTACCACCAAACTACTCGGATACCCGCCTCTTACGTGACACTTCCCAGCGGCGGAAGGGAATCGTACTCTAACCCCGTCCTCTCACAGGGAAGTGTGCAAAAATGTTCATTCTATAAGCATGTCAATACCGTAACATTGTAACATTTAATGAAGTAATCTATAACATATCCCATAACAATGTCTGCATCATCATCATCTGCATAATAGATCTAAAATTCAATACGAAATATGTTAATTTACAATTGAAACTGTCATGCATTTCGTACATGTTATTTCAATGCTGATTGACTATATCCCTGTCGGCTTGGTTAAATGAGCTTGTATCATCAGTTTTAATTTGAAAATTAAGATAAAAATTAATCTTAATATTGAAATTGTGATAAGTTATGATGTACGCTTTTATGTTAATCTAGTACACTTTTACAGTGTGATCTAGGCACATTGAAAATATCTTCGTTTAACCATAGATATCAATAACGTTAGAATAAATATTTTGGAAACTATCATCTAAGGATCATTTGAGAGCATGAGATTTATGGTCTCTTATTTTCCAATGAATGGATTGAAATATAGCCGCTATCGAATATAGTTTTTTTCTTCATGCGTGTTTTATTGAAATGTAATTTATGGGTAACGTTTTGTATTATGAGCGACATGTAGTATATAATATAGAATATATTCGAGACATCGACAAATAGTGGTAAAGTATCTTCGTACATTTTAGACCAAGTTCCAGGTCATTGAAAAGTCGCATTTATTAGCACAGGTGTTTAATTTACTGTAACTACAATTTCGCAGCGGCCAACCGCACTTTAACTTGGAAATGGAAACTACTTTATAAGTAGGGTAACCTTATTACCCTGAAAATTTTCCTATTCAATACTTTATTTGTATTACAAATGATATCAATTTAATTTGTTTCAACTTAGTAATAACAGGTAATGCAATTTTATATAAAATTATGATTATGCTGGGTTTATAGTAGCTTAGCTAAAAGTAACCAATAATTTAAACTAAGAAATATTTCTATATTTAATTATTAATTAATTTTACACCCTACTGAATTTCATAAAGGACTCGCTCTTGTGCGCTAAGTACATCAACATCTTTCTACTCGCTTCAATACTAGTGCTTTTGCTTACACAATACTGATACAAGGCCTAAGTGCTTCGGCGTCGCAAATGTGTAAAACCTTTTAGCCTCCAGCACATGACAATAGTTTATTTCAACGTTCATTTACTTTACATTTTCAATGTACCAAAATGAAGTGCATGTCCATATTGTTTTTTAAAATTCTAAAAAATCTCAGTCTCAGTGCCGAAGAGGAATAGTATCTGTAGGCGTAATATTTAAAATATTTTCATTCTGATAAGACAAAGCACGGCAGCCTTTCAGAATTGGGCGGATGATCCAGAATGCTTCTCTTTTTTGCCTGCATAGTAGTGTAGTCAGAATGAACACAGTATGGCTACGTGTTACCAAAAAGTTATTATATGTTATCATTCCCTCAAGTGGGATCGAACCCACAACCAATCATATGTCATGCGCTGTCCTGCACCACTGGTTTTTATTGTACTTTTTGAAACACGAAAAATATTATACTTTATGAAATTTCTTTTGAATTACAAAGTTTTACAGCTTTTAAATGTTTAGGAATTCATGTTGAGTTAATAGATATGTATATATAGAGTAAGATCGACCTGACAAAAAAAATCTTTGAAATTTTATCATAGATTGTGTTCTAATGACAGATGCTGTTAATGTGTTATAATTATTTCGCAACAAAGGGCTAAAGCTATTTGAGTGAAAGTCTTGTTATATATTAAATTTAACTAAAACCTCATTTCAAAGTTTCATGTAGGAGTTAAACTAGTTTGTGGCTTCGAATTGTTCATTATAGAGTATTCGATTTTGTCACAAAGAACATAATACGTCAAATTTAATGCGCAAATAAAGGTAGTTGTGTTAAACGTCTGGTACCTTTGAAATATCTTAGAATATTTTGTGATAATAATTTATGTGTATATTGAACGAAAAGTTACAATATATTATATGATAACTATTGATGATTGATTAATCGATAATATAAAAAAAAATATTAAAGTCACATAAAATGCTTTTTCAGTATCAAAAATGACAATCTCAATACTTTTATAATGAAGATTTTTAAGATTTTTGCTAGTTAAAACAAAAGTTCTAGTTAGCGAAAATCTTCATAATAAAAAATGTGGAGTGGCATTTGAAGTCGCGTATATTGTTCACATTAAGTCTAAAACTTGATCAAAATATATTTTACTATATGAGTATACTTTCACTGTAAAATATTTGTTATTCACTTATTTATTTTACTGGATGCAAAACATACATATGTTCCATATATACCATAATATGGTATATATATATATATATATATATATATATATATATATATATATATATCTTCATACTTAACAAGTAAAAAAAAATAAATGAAAATATATGCAGTCTGACATGACCAAATAAAAAACCTATAAAATATTAACAATCGCTACAATCTTATAGTACGAAGAAACAATCCACTTTTATTCAGTACTAGATTAGACAAGGGTTTATCACAAAGGGGTGTTCACGAACAAAGCAAGGAATTAAAGATATGGGTAACTTTCTCGGTTGTAAAACCAGGGTGGGCCGTTTGGGTGAAGTTTTGACTTAAAAGATGCGCACAACTTCACATAGCTGCCGTCGTAACTCGTTTCTGAACATCTGCGGCAAGCCACTTAGCTACGAATGAGGTTGTGGCTACACTTTGTTTGCTACACATGGTATATGTCTGAATTATTTAAAATAAGCTTATTCAATTACATGATACTGTTTAATTGTTACCTTTTTTAGCATAAAACTGTTCTTTAATATGAGTACAATTAAGTAAAAAATACATATAGAAAAATATTTCTAAATATTACTTTAATATTGACATTTCTTATTATATTTCATTCAATATTCAAAATATATTATAACCGAAATAAAATTATGATGAAAAATGTTAGTGAGTAATCCATAATTGTCATCAACCAGTCACGCTCTCGTACGTACATGTAAAAGATGGTAAGATACTTATCTAGTTTAAATAGAATCATAATAAAAGGTTGGTCTGGTACCAAGAAATGAACTAGTACTTTTTTCTATTAAAATTGCCAAAGTCAGCGAGAGAGAACGCAGTATCTTGCTACTAGAATCTTTTTGACTCCACTGTAATGCGAAAATCCATGAAGTATGAAAAAAAATTGGCTTTTACCCTGAAGAAGAAGAAATAGCCATTCAAGTTATTTATGGTGTTCCGCATAAGACACATTATAGAAACTATTTCGTGGTGTTCGTTGCGGATAAAATAATTTGCCAGTTTGGGCCATTTAGATTGCCTTGACATGTGCAAAACTTACAGCCGTTAAGAGGCGAAATTGAACAGTTGAACATAATTTAACCCTTTTTAATTTTATAATTTGAAAACAAGTGTTTCCTATAGAGAAATGGGTCAACGTAACAATTAAGATTTTAGCAAAAAAAAAGAGACTTCAAATAAAACGCACTAGAAAGTAACATTTATTATAAGTCATATAAATCAATAATAACTATTAGACAGATCCTTATTAAATTTAAATGGGAACACATCGGAAACACTAGGTATCATGTTAATTAAAACATTATAATATTTGTTCACCCAGTATAAAGTTATGCGATAACACACATCAATGATTCTGTCAAATTGATAACTTTATACTGTTTTTAAAGACAAACAAGTGATTCATAAGGAGAATAGGGTCAACGTTAAAACAGAGTGAATTATTTTGTTTGGTGGTAGGAGGTTCGTCCTCCGTCTGGCTCGCGACCACTATCATGTCAAAGACGAACCGCCAAATATCTTATGATGTGTTCCGGTTCGATGGCATGTAAGCCAGGTTTTCCCCTATCCCACCCATCCTTTCCCCAAAATGTAGTGGTTCCGATAGCGGACTTCTACATTGTCCTCCCCTTCCATCTGTATCCTCTAGGCGGGCAACGCATCTACAACGCCTCTGGTGTTGTAGATGTTCATGGGCGAAGGTAACCACTTACCATCAGGTGGTCCTTCTGCTCGTTTGCCATCAGTTATCCATAAAAAAAAAAAAAAAATATAACGAGAGTATTCATCTACCTAACTAAAATAGTAACGTCTGTCGTGGCGCAGAAGTACAAGCACGCGACGCGTACGCGACAGGTTGTGGGTTCGATTGCCACTCCAGGAAATTTAAAAATTTAGTATTTTCATTTTTGGGTTTGGTAGAAAGCAAAGCGCGGAGTTGAGTTCCACCACTCAGCACGCAATGCCTTCATTCAATTTTAACCTGCTATGTGCGGGATACAGCGTGAAGCTATAAAAAAATAGTGTTTTTTGTCGTCATATTCACCTCTCGGGAACTGCACGGCGAATTATAATATTTAATATAAAATAAAAATATTTTATGTATAAAAATCTAAACCGAAGTACTTACGAATTTACACAAAGCCCGGTAAGTAGCTACTAAGCGTGTTTTTACTCATTCAACATTTATAAAATATGTTTACCTATTTGTAAATACTACGGCGTACTTACTCTGTCAATACAACCTTTTGTTTGTACTACCTATAAAATTAATTTAATTATTTAAAGAATTAAAACTGTTTTATTTATTTATATTTTGAATTTTTTTTTTTATTTTTTTTTTTATTGATAACGGACGGCAAACGAGCAGAAGGACCACCTGATGGTAAGTGGTTACCTTCGCCCATAGACATCTACAACACCAGAGATGTTGTAGATGCGTTGCCATCCTAGAGGATACTGATGGAAGGGGGGACAATGTAGTAGTCCACTATCAGAACCACCACATTTTGGGGAAAGGATGGGTGGGAAAGGGGAAAATCTGGCTTACATGCCATCGAACCGGAACACATCATTAGATATTTGGCGGTTCGTCTTTGACATGATAGTGGTCGCGAGCCAGTCGGAGGACGAACCTCCTACCACCTAAAAAAATTTTTAATTCCATTGTACTTGCTTGTAATATTATTTATTACCTCATATCTTCCAAGCCCCTGGACCGAATTATATAATTAAGGTGACGTTAGATAGGTATTGATACTCCAAGTGTTCTTAGATATGTGACGTCATTCTTAATTCAATATGGCGCCCTGTAGAGGCAATTATGTTATGAATAAAAACAAAAAAATCGTTGAACGGTACCCTTCAACGATTTTTTTTGTGGGGTATCAAATGAAAGGATTTATTATAAGCACATTTTAAATATATAGCACTTGACTAGCTTTTATAGCTTACTTTATTTGTATTTGGTTCCTAAATATGAAAAATTGGTTCAGTCAGGTTTTCTGTTCTTTATAACTATGTGTGTTATTTACCATGATTTTATACATCACTTAGGAAATTTGGTTGTTATTTCTTTAAGTGATTATATATTGAAAATAAATGATAAATGTTAAAATTGACATTGAGACAACTTTGAATATTTTCTCACATAATATATAACAAAAAAGTTTTTGCAAAAGATAAACAAAATTTATGAAGATAGAAAATATATAAAGACCATCTGCGCTGTTGAGAAAATAAGGTTATTTCCTGTAATCGTAAGAAAGTTCACGGAACTTCAGCATAGGAGTTGTTGTATAACAATGTTTTGTTGCGAGCACTAAGTTCAATCAGGTCTCGTATTGGAATGCTTAATACCAATTCAACCAACCTGTATACGTGTGTTCTGAGTTACAGTTCAAGTATTTATATTTAGCTGGTCACATTCTTTACTTTGGTACTATATATTAGGTTTCTATAAAGACTACTGTAATATGATAGAACAAACTATGTTTACTAATGTCCCCGTTGACGCGTTAACAACGCGTTGTCTTTAGCAGTGTATATGTCGTTAACCATGGTAGAATGACTAACATTTATTTTATTACTTTAATATATTTTTTATGCATTATTTTTTAAAAAATATTAGCATTCTGCATTCCTTTTCTATATAAACTATAAGTGTGCCAAATTTCATGCTCCTCTGTCCGCGTAATTTTCGTAAAAAGGTATCCAAAGTTTTTGCTTCATGTATTAATATATAGATAAACAACCTTACATATTTTTATTTTTAGCTGCCTTAAAAAAAGAGGAGTTTCTCAATTCAAAGTTTTTTGTGTTTTAGCTTTAGTTGGTGGGTGTCCAAATTTTGATGATTATTTTTTATGTGATACCTAGTAGTGCTGTTGTAGTCCCAGTTAAATTTAGTTAATATCTGACCAGTGTTTTTGAGCTTTGCGAAACAATTTTACTTCTTATAGTATATATACTTTTTTACGACGATGTTCAACTGTGTCACAATGGTTTCTTAACATAATAATTTTTATAATAAAATCATTATAAAATATAAAATTATAAAATTTATGAAATACTTTTCATTCATAAATTCTATAATTTTATATTTAAATGTAATGTTAAAAAATGAATATAAATAAATAAATACAAATTAAAAAAACTATACACTTTAACTAATATTCAGTTATTTTTTTATTTCGAAGTACAAAAATTAGGAGATAATTCTATGTATTACCGGTATTTGTTTTAATAAATATCATCATTATTATATTCAGGTTACGTATTACGAATTCATAACATTTACGCCCTACTTAGTGGGGTTGAAACTTTCCACAACATCCCACTTCAGAACCATTGTTGCTTAACGAAAAACAAACAAATAGATACTAAATATATTTATAAGTTAAAATATTTTTTTATAACGTTGGTTTTCCATAAGAAAGAACAAAGCCTATTATTATTAATTATTAATTTTATTAAAAACTTATATTTATTATATCAAAAAAAAATCACTAGTAATGAAAGTGCTTTCATTTTTTGCTCTAGTCTTAAACCATATCCTCGAGCAGTGCAACTTGTTCTACGAACAGTCCTCGGAGAAGTTTTTCAAGAGTTTTTTTTTACTTAAAATGAGAAAAATTTGTGCTCGGCACCACAATGCAACTGCGAACCTTCCCACATCCATTATCTTTCCGGTCTGTTACATTCTTAAAGAATATTCTTTCTGCCTTGCGTTTCATTTCGATATTGAGCTTAAAATAGGAATTAAGACGCTTGGAATATATTCTTTTAAAAGTCTGAATAATGTTTCTGTTTCATTTTTTTATTTTTTTTCTTTGGTTTTCTTAGTTATTATAGAACGTGTTTAGTTTAACTACTCAAGATTTGATTAAATCAATCATATTACTATAAAAATGAAAATAATAATATATACCCATTATAAAAAGGTGTTTTTTCATTAATGATAATATATTTTATTTAATTTCTACAGTTGCTTCAGGTTTAGATAATAACTTTATGTATTTTTCTTTTATTATTTAATACCTATACAGTTTCAAAAACATAATTACAATATTTTTTTTTTTTTTGTAAATGACCCACTGGCCTCTGGCGGAACCAGAGATTTTATACATCTTGTTTTTCTGATCAGAGGCAAATACACTCGCTAAACCATTGTTGCATACATTTTACAATTTTGTTTATTGCATATGCTAAATGGCTATAATCTTAGATTATAGTCTTACATATTTTTTCTTACAACTAATCTTATTTTTACAGTTAATGGCAATACACATATACACACGTATGTGTGTATGTATATGTATGTATACATACACACATACGTGGTTATATTAAGCACGGTTTGCATTAAGCATAGATACTCATAATATATAATTACAATATTATGAGTATCTATGCTTAACTTAAAATGTGAGTTACGACTGGATGGCGCTTATTTAAACTCTTAAGTCATAGAATAAAACGGCTTGCTCTAATTACTGAAAGTTATTTTTACTAAAATTTACATTTCTACAATTTTAATAGGGAGAAAAGCTTCAAGATATTTCAACTGAGAGGAAATTAAGATTTTATTTAATTATCTGGATGAAGTTCTAAAGAACATGTTTGAAAATGTAAAATTATGCTTTCTTTACGAAAAACAAATTGTACGAGAGAAAGAATTGTACGTTAGAAACATTCAGATTCTTTAGGCAGGTACTATTTTTATAATATATCAAAAATTTGTTTATTTACTGTAATAACTTCACACTTTTAATTGGATGGAAATTATCCAATTTTACAGATAATGAGGCTTCGTTTATTGTGTAGTTGTTATGAATTATCATATTTTTATTTTTACCTATTTAACATGATGCCAGTTACATTATGTCATAAAACATTTCTATTCAAGCTACAAAAATAACTAAGCAAGAATAAATGATGGAACGTAATAAAAAACTACATTTTCTGTCAAGATTTTTATACTTCTTTGTATAAATCTAGTCAAGAGTATGATAAAAAAGTGTATCATCTTCCGTTAAGCATCCACACGAGAGCATAACGCGGCTGATTTCCCCTCGGGACGGATATTATAGGACAAACAACGAGTTCACTTTAGCGAAGATTAATGCGACCCGATTCCCAAACTTCAATACAACCCACTTGAGATAGGCTTCGGTTTCTCAAAATAGCTTGTTTAGATGTTTTTTAATAAAATCCCGCAATTTATTGTGTTATATATAATATAATATAAGGATATAAATATTATATATTAGAATATAAAGAAATAACCCTTAAATCATGATTCGGCATTTAGCAGATAAAGCAGAAAAAAAATTTGTTCAGACATTCCGTTCTCCACTTTAGAGGAATATTTGGTTGGCGGTACTTAACGCCGAACTTCTTCTTATATCTTTCTTTTTATCGAATGATAATTCACCCTACCTGCCAAAAAGAATAATCATTACCCTGAGGTGTCATTGAACCTATTACCATAACGTGTATAGTCAGACACTTGCCCCCTGCGCCATCCTTTCTCTTTTTTTTTCTTTTTTTAACGTGAGGAAATCCTTTACGGATACCCGCCTGATCGGGGACTCGGGACAGGTTATGTGGGAGTCCGAACCGGCTGTAAAGGGGCCGTCCGTATACCCAATACAACCTCACGGTGCTCCTCCTCTACCGCCACTGAACGGCCGAACTGGCCCAATCATCCGTGGAAACCTCGACACCCCCCCACGCCATCCTGGTCTCAACATAACGAAGTAAATATGTGCTTAAAGGCAGTAGCCCCATAGTTAAAAAAACTGAACTGAATCACTAAGAATCATTTATTAGAATGGGTAACACTCACTGAGCTAATAAAGTGACAAAATAGGAGTACATTATTTAAGGGCGGTCGTACGTGTCAAGAGTATTTACGTGCTGAAAGCCCATTTATCACTGAGCCTATTAGTTTAAAACCATTTATACAGATAGTAAACAATTATTACAAAAAAATATTACAGATTTTTAAGTTTATTTTTTAATTATATAACGTATTTTACTTTTGATGTAATTCGATGTAATCTTTGTTGATATTTTTTTTTTTTTATGGATAACGGATGGCAGACGAGCAGAAGGACCACCTGATGGTAAGTGGATACCTTCGCCCATGAACATCTACAACACCAGAGATGTTGTAGATGCGTTGCCAACCTAGAGGATATAGATGGAAGAGGAGGACAATGTAGTATTCCGCTCTCGGAACCACCACATTTTGGGGAAAGGATGGGTGGGAATGGGAAAACCTGGCTTACATGCCATCGAACCGGAACACATCATAAGATATTTGGCGGTTCGTCTTTGACATGATAGTGGTCGCGAGCCAGACGGAGGACGAACCTCCTACCACCTAGCAATTTTCTTCTTTGGAAATATTTAGTTTTATGGGTGATGCGTGTCAAGTAGTTTTTCCTTATATCGAGCATTTGTATGCTTAAGAACCATTAATTATAGATATGACTATTGAAATGAACATAATAATACATTCTATATATGCCTACACCGCTACAATGGCTTGGACGTGTAAAGATTTTTCTCGTTAAACATGATTTTAGATATAACTTAATTTGAACAATGGGACATGACGATTATTGGCACTTATTTCTATTAACTGCCAGACTCTAATTGTGTGTGTATGCTCAGACGGTAACTTGAATTTTGTATAACAATTAGGCTACGTGATGTCAGTCAATAAGATTTGCCATTTTTTTTTGATGTAATTATTACTTAGGTAACTTTTTTATATTTAAAATAATTAGCAAATTTATTAAATAAAAAACTACTGCATTTAAACTGTTAAGACACAAAAATGAAATTAGAAGATTCAACGAAATTGTGAATACATTACCATAACACGCTATAATTACCTTAAGTGTATATGTAATATGTTAATCGTAAATAGCATTCATATAATAGGTAATCTATACAATATAGAAAACGCTTGCGTTACTCAGTTACTGTGTCAGTCAGTCAAAGACACCGCACAGATGAAACTACTGGCTATAGAAAGCCAAAATTTGGTGTGTAGGCTCCTTGTGGAATGTGTGGAGCACTAATATAAGATATCTCGAAATTCCTACGACGGGTAAAACTGTCATTTTAGGTTTTACAGTTCACGCAAACAAAGTCGTAGAATTCAGCTAGTATTTGATATATTGTATTAAGCAAGACATTTAACTCGAAGTATGTACTATCTTCAAAACTATTATACAAGTTCTATATATTGGGAATTCTATTTAATTACACAATACAAGAAACAATACTACAAACCTCACGCTAACTTAAGAAATATTTGTAGTGTTAATTGAAACTAAATAACGGATTCTTTTTATATAATAAGATTTCATAGTTACCTATAAATTTTCGCAAATTTGCCATAGACAATCATGAAAAGTGAAATGATTTTTTTACTCTATGTGTAGTTTTACGTATATGTGGAAATAAAAATATTATTTTATATAGGAACTTATAGAGGACCTTTATCTTATTAGGACTTGAAGCCAAAATAATCATAATATAATTGTTAGTGTAACGCCTGTCGTGGCGCAGAGGCACAAGCGTGCGACTGTAAACGCGACCGGTTGTGGGTTCGATTCCCATTCCAGGAAATGTAACTTTTCATTTCCTGGGTTTGATAACAAGGTAAAGCGCGGCGTTGTGTTCCGCCACTCAACACGCAAATGCCTCAATTGCCTACCCTGCTATACGCGGGATACAGAGTAAAGCTATATATGTATGTATAATTGTTATTATCAATTTCCAGTTGTACTGTATACATAAGAGTATAAGGGTATAGTATAGGTGTATAATTATACTACTCCTGTAATCCGTTAAAGCTTAGCATATAAGCTTGTTTGCTTATAAGAACTTGGCTCAAAACTGTTTTTTTTTACTGAGGTATTAATCTATGATAGATTATAAATTAATATTTATTACTAACAAAAAATACATTTTATTATATTTTTCCACATATTTTAAGGTTTTCTTAGAATATATGCAAGAATATTGAAATTAGAAAAACATTTTGTTCTTACTTTATCTGTATTCAGTGGCGTTGACAGGTCGTCGATATCCGTCCGATTTAAGGAAATCACGTGACGGAAACCCACGAAGGACTTCCAATCGGATTAGGAAAATATCTACATTTTTAAATGGTAATCTTTTGGCTTAATGGAATTTTGACCATTACATCGTACAGTATAAATAATCACCTAGTATTTAGCGTAGTGGGGAACGGAAGTCTTAAAATAACGGAAGAATGGAGTGTCTTATCTCTAAGTTCTCTGGTTCCCTGTGCTATGTGTGTGATACAGTGTGAAGTTAAAAAAAATAATAACTTTCTTTATCACCTCAGATTTTAAATACTATTCTAATAATTGCCTATATTAGATAATTAAACACTAGAATAACAAAGACTAAATAAATGCCAATAGACTAAATACAAGCATGGAGTCGTTGAAACAGCGCAAGCAATTAAATAAGAAAAACAGTGAACGAACCGTCCTGACATCACATTTGCAGCAAGCCAAAGGCAGATGTGCATTTTACTTTTCCATGAGAAATTATTTAATTCTATCTTTCTAAAAGTTTTTTTTCTTTAAATGACTGGCCGGTTTGTAAGTTATTCAATCTTAAGGAGAGTTTTACTGTGACAAACTCCGGTTAAGTTTTTGAATTAAGAGAGTAAATTTTAAATCTTATTTTAAGATGAACAAAAATTAAAGATCGCTAAGTTTTTACTAAATTTTCTTTCCTCAACATTCATAATATCGAAGATGTATGAAGACAAAAAGGGAACAAAACGTAGTCTAAAGTTTGAAAACTGATAACCTCGCAGTATGAAAAACGCGTGCCTGATCTCTTCGTCTGTATGGTGTTGTTTTGTGTGTAGAATTGTCTTTTTTGTAAAAATAATTCTATCTATAATTTTCTATTTAAATTTCGAAATATACGTCTGTGGCATGCAATAGGCAAAGTGAAATATTTTAACCTCCGTGCTTGTTCAATTCTGGGAAAGCTTCGGATAAGTTATACCCTTTAAAACCCCTGTGATAGTTCATGTAAATTCTGAACCTTAAAACAGTAAGTGCTGATATTTAAATAGAACTCATACTGGTATAAAAAAATATTTAGAATAATCATAATTTATTTTAGTATTCATATTCTGGCCATAACGGAGTTGACTTATTGTTGGTTTTAATAACAAAATATACTATTGTAACTTTTAGTTGATAAGTTATTCATTATTGCTGTGAGGCTCCATTGACATTTAAAATACACATTGCGTTAGCAACATGCCAACGCGTCACGTTATACAAAAGTGAATGGCAAACATATGATACTGGGAGTAATATTTATTTTATTAATTTTATGTCCGGCACAATATTTAACAATATTCAGATTTCCGCTACCAAAGATTAATTTCAGAAATAATCACTTCACCTCAATAGCAATAAAACATGACACAGGCTTGCGATAGGAAAAGTATTTTAGAAACGTAGCCGAACGTATGTCTTATCGAGCTACGTTGAAATTCTTATACATCTGTAACAAGTTACCTTTGTGAAATAATTTAATTATTCTAAAAGCATGACTAAAGTGAAATTATATAATTCTCGGTGGTGGGAGGTTTAAAATCCTCCGACTGGCTCGCGACCACTATCATGTCAGACGAACCATAAATATATCTAGATAGATGTGTTCAGGTTCGATGGCGTGCAGCCAGATTTCCCCTTTCCCACCCATCCTTTCCCAAAATGTGGTGGTTCTGATGATGGACTACTGCATTTGTCCCCCTTCCATCAGTATCCTCTAGGTTGGCAACGCATCTACAACATCTCTGAGTTACACTGTTATTTTTTGCAGTAGATGTCTATAGGCAGAAGAGTAACCACTTACCATCCTTGGTCCTTCTGCTCGTTGCCGTCGTTATCAATAAAAAAAAATAAATAAATAAATAATAAAAAAATATTTTTTGTTCCTACTTGATCAAATCAGATAAAAATCAAAAATGTCATTAAAATCAATAAAGTACTAAAGAACTACACTTAAATGACTTTTCATTGGATATCTCACCACGCTTACCGAGTTATGGAGAAAAGAAAACGTCTACCATGACATACATTGTCTTCGTACAAAAAAACCAGTCAAGTACCATTTGAGTATGTATGAATATGCAGTAATACTTAAAGCACTCCGCTGTGCCGATACAATGATATCGTTATTAAATTTATAAGTTTAAATGAATCGTATTAATCGATAAGTGCGGTAAAATATTGTGCTCTTACATGTTCTAATTTATTTATACAAATTGCTTCAACTCCACTCGATTGTCAATAATTTGTAAATAAATGATGACGAATATATTCTTTGTTCTACAGAAAATTTTGACTCTTAAAAATATATTTATTTACACTACTCATACTGAATTCGCAGGAATAAACACAGTATTGCATAACCCAAAATCTTGGTTTACATATATTATGAATCCCGTTTTACTTATAATTTATACATAGATTTTAATAACAAAATTAAATTATTAATTTGATCAAATCCAAGGAAGGCAATCAAATTATTTCAAAGCATACATATATCATATTTTATCTCCTGTGTAATCCCGACTACTTTTATTCTCAGCATTGAATTTTAGTATTTTTTTTTATGGATAACGGATGTACTTGAGCAGGACCACCACAGTGGTAGAGTGGTTGCCTTCGCCAGCAGACATCTACAACACCAGAGATGTTGTAGATGCGTTTATAACCCTAGAGGATACAGATGGAAAGAGGAGGACAATGTAGTATTCCGTTCTCGGAACCACCATTTGGGGAAAGGATGGGTGGGAATGGGAAAACCTGGCTTGGCCATCGAGGCTCAGGCTTCAGCCTCATAAATATTGGCAGTTCATCTTATTATGACAATGATATTTCAAACATTCTCAACTCAAACACAATACGAAATAATATTTATTTATCATATACTGCACCATAGTTAATAGAACTAGTTAAACATAAAGTATTTTTAAGTTCCCTTTTTCCCAATTTACTTATTCTATTTTTCAAGTCCATGTAGGCGTTGATGCGTCAATACTCGCCGAAGTGTGTAATATTCATTTCACGTATGTATGCCCGTAACGTGTCACAACACAACACGCTCTTCGAAATTGAAATTCTGCTTAACAGATGTACGCCAGAATGTGTTGAAAATTAGATAAGTTAACAATTAATTAGTTGTCATGGAAGTTTTGCAAAATTGATAATAGACTATGAGTGAAAGTAATATAGTTATCTATTACATATGTTAATATAACAAGGGATATGGATTTGACACCCAGCAATTACCACTGCCAATTCCATTGAGGTGTAGGATTTTGTGTTTTTTTTTTTTATGGATAACTGATGGCAAACGAGCAGAGGACCACCTGATGGTAAAGTCAGTTTGCAGCAACCATGGTATCTGCTTTACCAGAGGCGTTGTAGATGCGTTCTTTCAACCTAGGATACAGATGGAAGGACGTGCGCTTGGTAGATCCGCTATCGGAACCACTACATTTTAGGAAAGGATGGGTGGGACAGGAAAACCACAGCTTACATGCCATCGAACCAGAACCGTATAAGATATTTGGCGGTTCGTCTTTGACATGATAAGTGGTCACTTGAAACAGACGGAGGACGAACCTCCTACCGCAAACAAAAATTATTACAAAATGTTTAAATGCTCGGTTCATTTTTCCTACTATACTGTTTAAGTACACTAAGAATAGATTATAACTTGTTTGTATAATTTTATATGGGCGTGCTGATATCAAAGATGAAATACAAGAAAATGTTAAAATGTTAAAAGTTAAATGGAATAATGTCATTAAAAACTTTCATTAAACAAGTAGTTTTGGAACCTGTTTTACTTTAGACAGTACAGTTTCAATTATTTAATTTAGACAACTTGCAAGTCTTCAACAGAAAACTAGATGGGTCGTTCAAATAATGGTTTAATGAATATAGTAATTTTAAGTTCACAATTATTAAACCGTCATATGGATTAGTGGTGTACAATTGAGCTTTTTTATTATATTTTTTTCGCTTTACGCTTTATCTTACGCATAGTAGAGTAGGCAGAGCGAACCAAAGACACTCTATTCACTTTTTGACATTTCCGTTCCCCACGTTTCGCCGAATTGAGGGAATGCGTGCTGAGTGACGGAATTCAACGCCGCGCTTTGCATTGTTACACGAGCGCGAAAACAAACATACTAAATGTTATTTAATGTTTTCATTTCCTGGAGTGGGAATCGAACCCACTACCTGTCGCGTTTACAATTGCACGCTCGGCCTCTGAGTCAGACATATTATGCTTTACAAAATATTATTTTCAAGCCCATGGTCTTGTCCTATCTGCTTGTCAAAAATATAAAATTAACTAATGTTATTCTATAGAAAATATTGTCTTATTTATAAATAGATTTTTTCTTATTATTTCATCCTTTTTATTTAATTAAAATTTATCGAAAGTGTTCAAACCTGTAATGCTCACGACTCATAACTCCTAAAGCAATTTAACATAAAATATTTCTGAGAAAATTCTATTGATGAATTCATTACTTCATTACAATTTTCCAAGAAAAACGTCTCGTATTTTTATATGTAACATAATTTAAGCAGTAATAATTTACGTCTTAATGGTGCCAGCTCGTGCAGCACTTGTGATTTAGCTATCTTTTACGATTTAACTCGACTTTTGGCGTTATGTCGCTCTAAAATATATGTACCTAATGTCATATTCGTTATATAACTCTTCTAAATTATTCAAAAATGAAATTACATTTAAATTTAACATAATATAACATAGATTCACGCTGTATCCCGCATATAGTAGAGTGGATAGAGGGAACCAAGTGTTAAGACACTCCGTTCCCCACTTTCCGCCGAATTGCGGCATTGCGTGCTGAGTGGCGGAACTCAACGCCGCGCTTTGCCTTGTTACTTGTTACCAAACCCAGGAAATAAAAAAATCCATTTCCTGGAGTGCGGATCGAACCCACAACCTGTCGCGCTTACAGTCACAAGCTTGTGCTTCTGCGCCACGACGGGCGTTATTTAAAATTAATTTGGTTATATTTTAAATGTGAATTACTGAATTACGCAGATTAGTAATTAATTAGGTGGTAGGAGGTTCGTCCTCCGACTGGCTCGCGACCACTATCATGTCAAAGACGAACCGCCAAATATCTAATGATGTGTTCCGGTTCGATGGCATGTAAGCCAGATTTTCCCCTTTCCCACCCATCCTTTCCCCAAAATGTGGACCACCACATCAGAACCATCTGATAGTGGACTAC